>JAWPHD010011779.1:0-80756 GCA_037043455.1 Cyrtodaria siliqua
AGTATAGTGTATTATAATATTATACATGGAGGTGTGGTTGATCTAGACAATGGGACGCTTGTTCATTCGTAATGTCTTCAGAAACCTCGCGGAGTCGTGCTGCACACCTTCCTAGGCCTATATTTTCAATAATGTTCTGTGGTCCGCGTCAGGGTAGATCTACAGACTACAAAACCCTAAGCATGATAAGAGCTGCGATTCTCACAGCTACGGTGTCTTGACGTGTTTCAGTCAATGATTCTTTTCAGTAAGCCCTCCCAGGGGGGTCCATGTTACCTTGTTCCCTGAAAATATGACCTAATGTTCCCTTGTTCCCCAAAAATATAACCAATAACAGACAATGTTCCTTTGTAAATGGTCATGTTCCCTAGTTCCCCAAAAAACCCGGGAGATCCGCTTCAGTGTACCAGGATCCAATTTTCAGGCCAGTGTAGCAACACAGTTCAAAACACGCGCGCACACAATATAATTGGCTCCGATTGCTTTTTTTTTAAACGTATTTATAAGATGAATAACATTATTATCTAAATCAGAGATATATTTGTTATTAGGTCTGTGTCTAAATTAAATATTGGGTGAAAATGAGGCCCTGCTTAAATGCGCACATTGTTACTGTACACAGTATATTGTAACGAATGACAAAACTTAAACCCCAGAAATTGCTCAGTACATTAATACACATCTATACAGTTCTAGATCTGTTAGCGCATAGAAATAATAGGCCAGGGAACTTATCATAACACCCAGGACAAACTGCAACTGAATATTTATCCATAGTTACTAAAACTATACATAAATAGATGATCATAAATAAATAAATAAAATAAATAAAATAAATAAAATAAATAAAATAAATTAAATAAATTAAATTAAATAATTAATAAATAAAATAAATAAAATAAATAAATAAATAAAATAAATAAAATAAATAAAATAAATTAAATAAAATGAATAAAATAAATAAAATAGACAACATTCATGTAAAAATACGGCTTAGTAATCTATCCCAGTCCGGACTGAATTTGGATTGCATATAGAAATGTTATGAATCCAGTTCGTGATGAGAATTCAGGTGTAGCACCAATTGCAGCACAGGAATTGTCGGCCTGGTGTAGTCGCATAATGGCGGAAAGTAAATAATTATCGTAAAAACCAAAAAGGGACACATGGCAATCTTTATTTTTAAAAAACCTCAAGGCGTCTCGCTAGTTTTTCTGCATAACTTGCATTTGTTCAATCATTAATATTAATTATAAGAATAGTATTAAGAAATTTGTTTGTGCATATTATTATTTTTTTTATAGTATTGCACAAATAATATATTAAAACCATTTAGTATAATAAGACGAAATAGTGAATACTTAAAATTTGATTTATTTAAATGTAACCAGGGTAAACGGACACAAATGATACTGCAAATATACATCGAGACACTCATTTCAAACACTTCCAGATTGCCGTGTGTCCCTTCAAAGTGCCAGTTTTTGTTTATATCACATTGTTGATCTATTTGTTACATTTTCCAAGCATTAGCATGTTAAAATGGTCAGTTTGAAGGGAATACAACATTTTGGCATCACGGTATTTGTTTTTTCAAGGGGAGCATTCATTCATTCACAGACCTAATAACAAATAGATTGGACACTACGAAAATTATCCAAATTTCACGTGGCACAGTGCAAAAAAATCACAAAATATTTCCCAACTTTAAACACACATATCATGAAGAGTTTTTTAGATACAAGTTTCATTCATGCCAAATACCATCACAAATTTAATTTTCTTTCCAATGCTATTATTTTGTTTTCTTACATTTTGAGCAAAAAAGGATTTTGACGGAAACTTTGACCATGTCAAAACCTTGATTTTTAAGAGAAAGGCGAAAAATTATGATATTTTTGATTTTAACCGTATTTTTATACAATTGCTTATGTTGAAAATAAACATAAATTATTATAATCCCATTTTGCTATTCACTATGAATCGTTTGAATCTATTCTCATCAAAATCAGTGAATGATTGAGTGAGAAGATAGAAGGAAAAGTTAAGGTGCCACGTGATATTTTGGTTACTTCATTGGTTAAGGTAGGAAGTTTCCTATCTGTTTATTAATATGTCTGTGATTCGTAACACAAGTGCTTTATTAAGAGATACACGACCCCACTTTTCTGTGGAAGTTTTTGGCAGAATATGGACCATTTGTGATGACAATGTAAGTTATTCGTTTTCAAATTGGTTCTAGATATGAATGACAACACTGCATTTAAATGTCAAAACATACACATCTTAGTGCAAAAATCAATGGTCGTTTTACACCTTAACACCGAGGTTCCGTCATGCAATATCAATTGGTTACATTATTAAGTACACGCACGCAATCCTCCGTGTCTTAGATAATTCCATAGTCCATCAATTAATGAAACAATCCAGTAATCGATAGCTTAGGAACAATGACCTACGGACCTCGGTATTGATATTGAATTCTCGGGATGTATGGGAAAAGGAGTGATAATTTATATTGATGTTCCATGGATATACAGGTATATTTGTTACCGCCCTTCTAAGGATTGTTATGGGGGACAATATGCCGAAATACCGCGCACGACCACCTTATATATTCGGTATGACACGTCTGACAGGGTGGAAGGGTGTTATAACAAGAAGGAAAACATTCCATCGATTATTACATCCTGTTTATTGGCACATATGGTGACAAAACTGAATTGTATCAAAATACAAATGCCGACACAGACACGTCGACCGTACTGTATATTCGGTATCGAACGGTGTGAATTAGAAGGTCAGGCGTGCACTATGGAACAATATAGCACTAAATGAATATCCTGTTTATATTGAACCATATACGATATGTATCTGTGATTGAACGTAACAAGATTAACACGACCATCATAGTTTAATTAAACAAAACAAGTGAAGCCAAAATCAAGTCGAGTTACCTAATGAGCCAGCTAACTTATGTACTTATATGTATCATTATGCATGTATATGTACAATTTGCCGAGTCACATGATCATTGTTGCAGTTTCACATACGGTTATTAAAGTTAAAACAGAAATCACTTTATAGAATAAAGAATAATCTCTCAGCTCGTATTTAATTTGGCCATCTAGCTTAAATACTTTTCCCAAAAGAAACAAATCAGCAACGATCTGAATATATATTAACAATTTGCCATGCAGTTTCGAATTATTACGGATAAACGAACGGATATTTCGTTATTTCGTTTGTTTTTAGTAAAGCTAAAACATACATCACTTTATAGAAGAAAGAATTAGCACTTAAGTGTGTTTGAATTAGGCAGCTACTTAAAAAAAATCCCAAAATAAACAAATCAGCAGCGATATGTATATATATTTTAATTTGCCGAGTCACGTCACTGTCGCAGTTTCACATATGGTCAAACGAACGTATTTTTTGTTATTTCGTTCGTTTTCAGTAAGTTAAAACAAAATCACTGTATAGAATACTGAATTGTCTTTCGTCTTTGAAATAGCCAGCTATCTTAAATTATTTTCCCAAAACAAATAAATTAACAACGAATGCATAATATGTTTTCTTGATTTGATCAATTCGTAAGACGGTTCGTAACTTAGCGCAAGGCGCATGCGGGAAGAAACCTTACCTGTACGTACAAGTATTCATGGATAAATTATTATTCGGCGGATAAATAGGATTTACGACATGTTTCGAATCCAGAGCATGGTACCCTGAATTTGAAACTGCCTATAGATCAGACTACACCAATTACCAACCAATCAGCGGGCAGGGAAAAAGTTCCAGGTAAATTCGGAGCTATTACACAGAATCTCTTAATTTTGATTGGTTGTCAAGGTAAACAAACCAAAAAAGCTTGCTAAAAAATTTAAATTCAACTTTTGAAGAGTACTTATAAAGGTTAATTCATACATTTGTGCAATGTATTCATAATGTGTTGCATAATCAAAGAAAGAGGTATATTTTACATTTTCCTCATGTTTTTACAGGCCAGTAGGTGGGTCAGCACCATCCGACCCAAACAGCTTTTTCAAAACATACTCAATGTATGGCTTCTGTATGTTTTTTTGATAAAACTAAGATAGGTTTTTCAAAACAAGTAATAAAAAATATGGCTTCCTATATTAGGGAACTCAGTACAGAGCTTAGAGCTATAAGGTAGGCCTATGGAAAATGAATTGGTGTAGTATGACCTAAACGGCCATTGTTAATTCTCGATTTATCCGCCGAATGGCGAATAACTTGAAGCTGGTTCCCTGATTACTCTGCGGTAAACAAGAAGTTACCAGTCAGGTTAGCAGGTGCGCGGTGGCCATTTTTGATGCGATCGATTAAGATCTGGTTTATGGCCTTGGATTTCTGTATAGCCTTTGTTTTGTTCTCAAATTTCTCCGTTGAAATTGGTTGAACATTCATATAAAAAAAATCACCAGTATTTTTCATATAATGTTATACACATTCCAAGAAGTCAAACTCCTGTTTTACTTACGGTACTATATTCAAATTAATTCTTTCTTTGTATTGTCATTATTGTGTAAATTCAGTTACCAGGTTTTTCGAACGTAAAACCAGGTTTATCGAATACTAACTTATATTTTCCAGCGAAAACATAGGATAACAGGCGTAAACCATAGATTTGTTCGAGAAACCTAGTTTATCGAACGTGAACCTAGGTTCACGTTCGTAAACTATGGTTCACGCTCGTAAACCCAAGTTCACGCTCGTAAACATAGGTTCACGTTCGTAAACTATGGTTCACGGCCGTAAACATAGATTCACGGTCGTTAACCTAGGTTCACGTCCGTAAACTATGGTTCACGATCGTAAACCTAGGTCCACGCTCGTAAACTATAGTTCACGTTCGTAAACTATGGTTCACGGTCGTGATTGTCTATGCTCGTAAATCACAGATACCGGTCCGAAAGCATAGTTACAAGTCGATAAACCCGGTTTTACGAACGTGAACCTAAGTTTACGAGCGTAAACCATAGTTTACGAGCTTAAACTATAGTTCACGGTTGTAAACATAGGTTTACGTCCGTAAACTATGGTTGACGCTCGTAAACTTAGGTTCACGTTCGTAAACTATGGTTCACGGTCGTAAACTATGGTTCACGGTCGTAAACATAGGTTCACGACCGTGAACATGGTTTACGTTCGATAAACTAGGTTTCTCGAATGAACTATCAATTTCGGTAGTTATCCTATGTTTACGAGCGTGAATCGAGGTTCACGAGCGTGAACCATAGTCTACGAATGTAAACCTCTGTTTACGACCGTGAACTTGGGTTTACGAGCGTAAACCTACGTTTACGAGCGTGAACTATGGTTTACGGACGTTATCCTATGTTTTCGCTCGAAAGTATAGGTTAACATGCTTTTACGTTCGAAAAACCTAGTGTATCGATCGTTAATCCTAGTTTTTCGACCGTAAACCTGGGTTCACGTAATTATTGGACAATTGACTTGCCATATATGTATGTACTAATGTGTCCTACGTTTATACAGGGTCTAATACTAGCATACGTCGAACAATTTAGATATAATTGTCTATAATAGTTGTTATTAGGTCTGTTGATAGCGCGAAATTCACGTATATTCAGTACGTCAAGTTTCCTGGGGAACGATCTCCCCACCCCATTCCCTCATCCTCCCAACGTCCTGGCCTTTAACTTTCCCATTTGTATAGGTAACTGTAAATGCAATTGGATGAGAAAATGGTGGTATTCAATTTTGTTTCAGTTGATGAGGCCCTCCCAATACAGCCTTTGTATGAAACCAACATATTAAAATAAAACACAGACCTAATAACAAATTATTATTAATGTCTGGGAATAAAAGCAGATGTTTCATTATTTGTGTTTTAGTGTGTTTTTATTCTAAAAAATAACGAGTTATCAATACAGGTTTGTGCTTACTTGTTAATTTGCATTTTTTTTGATTCATGAAAGTAAAGTTTGAAGTATTATATACTGCTAGTTCAGATACCAATGCGTTTTAATTAGAAAACTCGCGTATAAGCGTTTATTTATCCTCGCTGTATTGCACTCAGCATTTTAGCGAGTCTCATCCGAAGGACTGGTAAGGTAGGAAATACTTTTCTGAAATATTTCGGGTCCTGGATGGGATTGAACGCACGATCCCTGGGTTACTAAGCCGCAATGCTAACCATTACACCACGGCGCTACCTTATTAGAAAAACGTGTGTGTGTGTGTGTGTGTAGTTCTAAGGTTTAGAGTCCTTCCGCCAACGAACACGACAAGGTAACCCTGAAGCGATGGGCACAATAGCGTTTGGACTTTTCTAGATGAGTGTGTAGGTGGATCTGGTGATGCTGCTATGGTGTCGATTCTGTTGTCTGTATGTTGATGATGTGTCGCTTTCGCTCTCTGTAGTTGTCGCTGCAGCGGTGACGTGTTGTTTGGCGTGGCTGGTGGTGGTGGCTCCTACATCCGCTAGGTGGTGCTGTCCTGCATCCGCTACTGGTATATGGTCGGGGGTCCTTGTTTTGGGGCCACACCCATAACAGTATGGCCCCTGCGCTGCAAACATTATCAGATGGTTGTGTTGAGTCTCTACCCCTCGTCGGTTGTCAGACTACAGTCGAATGTAGGCCTCGGCGTCGATCCCTAACTATTACTAACGACTGTACTTCTACTGTTACTGCTACTGTGTGGGTTGATCTCAGCTCCGGCCCGCGGACTTCTGTCTTTCCGATTTCCAAGCAAGTTCACTTCCATGCGATGATGAGTGCCGTGATGGGGCGCAGGGGACATCCTCACTCTCGGTCTGGTGACACTCATGATCTCCGCGAAAAAAACATGAATGTCACCAGTGCCCACTCTGGGACGTGCCCACTCTGCGACGTGCACGTGGTGAAGATATCAGGTGGTATTAGAAAACATGTGTGTGTATAAGCGTTTATTTATCCTCGTTGTATTGCACTAAGCATTTTAGCGAGCAGACCTCGGTTTAAAGTCTCATCCGAAGGACTGGTAAGGTACGAAATACTTTTCTGAAATATTTCGATAATTAACCCAAATTCGGTCCTGGCTGGGATTGAACGCACGGTCCATGGTTTACTAAGCCCTAATGCTGACCATTACACCACGGCGCTACCTAAGAAAACGTGTGTGTGTGTGTGTGTGTACTTCTAAGGTTTATAGACCGTCCGCCAACTAACACGTCGAGGTCACCCTGACGCAATGGGCACAATAGAGTCTTGTCTTTTCTAGATGTGTATGTAGTTTGATCTGGTGCTGCTGTGTTGCTGTGTAGTCGCTTTTCTTGTAGATATGTAGGTGGATGTCGCTGTCGCTCTGTGGTTGTCGCTGTGGCGGTGAAGTGGAGGGTGGGGTGGGGGGGGGGGGGGTCTGTAACGACGTCTATGTGGTGCTGCCTACGCTACTGGGCGATCCCTTTTAGGGCCACACTCGCCGACCGCAACCTGCGTCCCCGGTGGCTATAGCAACTAACGTAGGATAGTTCTATACTCTTCTGGCACGCAGGTTGATGACCCCTTCGCTCCGTGTACGGCGCCAGGCTTCCCTCACAGTTATAGTTGTTCCTGGCGTCGTTCCACGCTGGCGGGACGAAGGGGTTCTTCACTCTCGGTCAATCAGCAATCATTCAGTTAGTACTGCGTCATATAACCCAGTGACTTATACTACAAGTAAGAACAGATCCGCAATCCTATCTCGTACAACTTTGTAGGATGTGCTCGCAAGGGCGACCCATGCAGTAGGTGACCCTACATGATTGCTGACAGTGCCCAATCTGCGACGTGCACGCGGTTAAGAATCAAGTGGCCTAAGAAAACTTTCTTCTTTCTTTCTTTCTAATGTTTATAGTCCCTCTACCATATGAGCCCCCGGGAAAGCTTTAATCGAGCCTCAGTTTATATACCTGAGCTAGGCCGAAAATGATATAGAGCCCTGGCCTGAGCGTATCGGTCATGTAGCATGTTAGCAGCAAATAAGCAAACTTTCCATGCCTTAATATGTCTTTAAGTATTGTTCAAATTGATGTCCAGTATATGCCTACACATTCACAATAAAGTAATGAATACATATTACCAACAACAAACATAATACTGGATTCGAAACGACTACAGTAAAGTAAAAATGGTTAGGAGCTTAAGGTAAAAACCATATGTTTGGGGCCGAACTCGTTTGGGGCGAAAACGACCAGGAGGCGGTTTGGGCCGAAACGATATCCGTGATACTTATCGGAGTTGCTTCCCTTTAACAAGTCGACGCCATTTGTAGTAGTTGGATGTCACTAAATTGGGTGGTGGATTAATCCCATTATATCAGTTGCACGTATTCTTTGTATGATTTGTTTTTATATATGATGTATTATATACCATGTTGTCTATGTAGTCCCTGGTTCAAACACCATTAAGAAGTGCAACTCTCGAGAATACTGACCTTAACCGGAAGAAGAAGGAAGAAGGGTCACTGGGTGTTCTAGCCTCATTTATTTGACGTCTGTGGTGCTTATTTTAGCTCTACTGATCAAAGACCAGCAGAGCTTAAGTCGTGGTGCGGTGTCCGTCGTTCGTCTGTATTTTTTTTGTAGCTACTACTCCTCTGAAACTACTGGATGGATTTTCATGAAACTTTACATCAGTGTTGGCCATTCACCATTTTGATATGATATAGACCTATATTAAATAGCAATGAAAACGCATTTTTCAAATTAGAAAATATTGGGAAACTGATTAGTATTTTCTAAATAGTATCATCAAAATAGTCCATTGAGGAAAAAAAAGTAAGTTTATGAACCACCCCACATGCAAAAAAAATATTTTTTGTGTCCAACAATTGCCAAAATGAATAAGCCTTTTTATCAATTTTTCTGAAAAAAGCAACCTAGCTGATAAATATTGTTTTTTCCTTGCAATGAAGTCATGCAGATCTTTATTTACAAAGTAATGTGTCAAATGAATGTTTCTTTCCCTTTTTCTTTTAAATATGTGCTACTATTTTCACAAGTTGGTGTTAAACCCGTCATCTTTGCTATGTAAACAAATGAGTACTCGCGTTAGATGGCCTACATGACTTATCGTGACAATGTCAAGGTCAAATTCGAACAATTCTGAAAAATGAGTAAATTAGCCTAAAAAAGCCAAAAGTTCTTTCGTGATGAATGATAACATGTGTATGAAATATTTAAAGTGTTATTTCACAAAAGAATTCATGAGAATTATTAGTGGGAACAAGTTTCTAGTCCGAAATAAGACTCGAAAAAGACAATCTTGTTTGTAGTACCACGCATGCGCATTACAGTCACATGACAAGAGTTGTCTTTTCTGATGTAAGCAGGTGTTGAAAAATGTGCAAATACACCACGAGTACGTCATTTTTTGTGAGATTAAATATAAAACAAATTGAAGATTAATTATTGAAGTACTTTATTTGTACATAAACTAGAGCGTAATCATCCGATTTAATACTGAACTTCCAAAAACCGCACTTCGCTTCCATTTATTTTTCATCTACCAATAAATAACAAAAGCCGTGAGGTCAATTAACATGTACGTAATGTATGCAGTGTTTTCTTCCAAAATTCAACATAAAAAGTTCCACTTTTTAGTGTCTTAGCACTTAAAAGATGCGTAATTTGACGTACCCAACTCCAGGTTGGGATATTCCTAAATTCTAAATATAGCTTACGCGGCGCCACCTATCGGGTTTTGCATTGCTATATTAAATAATTTCAATTTTTTTTTCTATGAGTTAACTTTTTTAGTAATTCACTGCACTGACCCCTGTGTTTTGATGTTCAAACAATGCATAGTACCTAGATAATCTAAGATTTAAACTACCGGTAAGGCCACCATTAAAAAATTGTTTGTTTGCAGTTTCCGACCCATGGCTTTTAGGGGTGGGTCGGTAGGTAGGGATATATATATTTTTTTTAAATATTTTTTATTAGTAACGCACGCCCATCGACGGCATGCAAATATCGTGTGCTTCACTAGTATTATTCATAGAGTTTTTTTTAAAAAAATGGTTTAGTTAAATATTAACAGAACATGCAAGAAAAAAAGAAACAAAAAAAAATTAAAAAAAAAAAGAAAACATAAAAAAAAAAATTAAAAAAAAAAAAAAAAAAAAAATTAAAAAAAATTGTTTGGGTCGGCGGATTTGCCGTGGGTCGGTCGCAAACTGCAAACAAACACTATTTTAATTTAGGCCTAATGTACATGTATTTCAGATCAATTTTTTTTTGGGACTTCCATAACCGTTTCAATAGAAGCTTCAAATCATATCTTCTGTCTATATCATCCGATTTTGATAATCCTTTCAAACTTAGGCCAAAAAAAAAAGTCTTGTTTCAGGTTCCCAACCGACTATATTTTGTACCGACCCTAACTTTTTTCCCTGTTTCAAAAAAAACAAATTGCGATATCTAGTGCCGCGATGGCGTTCTGTGTTCCGCTTTCTGCTTTAGTCCGACGGATAGTGCGATTGATGTATCTCGGAAGTATACGTTTATTTTTACCCCGCAATGACTACAGCAGCTGCAAGTCTTATGGCCTTCATCAAGGTCAAAAAGGCTTCCACCAAGAGCCAGGAGTTATATTAGCTATATTTCTACAGACAAATTGGTGGCCATAATCAGAGTTTAGAATTACGTTTAGCGGTTGTAATTTCTAAAAAAAAATCGACCTACCAACCCTATTTTTTTTTGAGCAGGAAACCTGAAACACGACTATTTTTTTCTTGGCCTTATTCCAGTTTTTCAGAACTCTCAATATTAAAAGATAGTTTGGCTGTGTCGCTTGTAACATACCCTTTGAGTATTATTTGACATAATTAAGTGAGATTTTACCCGAAAGTCGATGAATCTATACCAAGTTACTCCCAGGGTGGGGTGAGGATTTGAAATAAAGTAAAACTGTAATGCAATAAATCACATAATGATGATTTGTTTAATGTAAATATGTTTTTTTGTGTATTTTTCAGAAAAACAATAATCATGTTCTGGAATGTGGACGAAGAAGGGGATGGCAAGGGAGATGGTGTCCAAGTTCAGAATCTAGACATGGACAGTGTTAAATTTATACCACCGTTATTGAAGGTGCATACTTTTATGCATAAAATCTTGGACAGTGAGGTCTACTTCCATGTTACAAAGTTATGCGATAGTTTCCATATATGGGTTGGAAAATCTGCAGGTTTTGGAGATCTCTCAGTTGCTATGTCAAGTTCAGGGAAGATGGTAAGCTCGACTGTTTTGATTGGTGGAACTGCCTCGCCGACAGATTCCATGGCACGGAGACTGAGTAAAAAGACAGGGAAACAAGTTTTTGTGAGTGGTGATTTGGACAATTTTGATCAACTCTCTTTACCCCTTGTGGAGAAGAGAATAGCTGAAGAAATGAGGACTAATCCTGATAATTTCTGATTGAAGCTGGAAGCAATTTAGCCTGAGGACAAAATCAAATCAGTGTTATTTGAGGATAAAAACAGTTTATACTGTGTCAGGTTGAGACAGAAAGCAAATGCCGATAAGTCAAGCTTATAAGTTCATGGGTATCCGGTGAAGATGAAGAATTCCATCTCAAGGTATGTGTTTTTATCGGAACCGAGGCCCTGCCGAAGTTCCGATTAAAACACGGAACCAGGCTCTGCCGCGGTTCCGATTAAAACAATTATACCAAGGGTTGGAATTCCCTATCTGAGCCGAATACCCACGATGGATTCTTTTTCTTGCATTATATCAGAGACATGTGTGTTGACGCCGCCAGCTTCTAACGATTTGGAGTCTGAAAGTAGTTTGTACAGAGATTGAAGGCAGTATTAAACAGAGTTTGATTTGGGCCGAAAGTAATTTAAACAAAGAAATCTGCTTCTTAAGATCATTATTTTAGAACAACATCTATTCTTGTAATACAGGTTACCAGGGATGGAAACTAACTTTTAAAGCTTGGTTGCCCAAACGGGCAACCATCTTCTGGATTTTGGTTGCCCAGCTGAAAATTTATGAGCCCAGATTTTCTGTATTTTTCTTTTCGACACACTAACAAACACATTAACAAACATGATTTTAACAAATTTAATCTCTTTCATTAAAACACAAAAGACGCTTGAAAACTGCACGCTCATCAATGTCAGAGTGTTGTTAATGACTAATGCATGGCATGTCCTGAACATATGTGGGTCACTCTCAGATATTCAGCAATTTTTGTGGGACAAGTGTGAAAAATTCAGAACTGTAGTTTTTGCCTGTTTTCAGAGTTTAAAAACATCTTCAAACATTTCTCATTCGGTTTTTGGTCCCTAGAAGATAGTTTATTTTCAAACACTCTTGAAATTTTAATTTCTTTGATACCCACAGGAAAGTTATGGACGTTACAATACAACTGTTGACACAGCTTTTAAATATCTTTTTCTGTCAGTTTAGCTGTTTATATCATTTTATTAATTTCAAATTCTCATCACCTTTTTGAAAAATCCGTTTAGAAACAGATTTATCAAATATATGTATTATGCTATGCACTTATGTTTTGTTGTGGACGATACTATGTTTTTGAATCTGGTTACTTTATTTATTCATTGAATCAAAGAGAAGAATACAATGAGCAAAAGCTTTCTTTTATTATATCCAATGCTTTTTATGTTGCAGGAGGAAAAGTGTATGTAGAATGTTTATCTTAGCTTGATTTACATATATTTGTATGGACGTTACACATTGACTATTGACATTTGTTTCATAGTAACGTCCACAATCACACTAAATCATAAGCTTGGTATATTTATGAAAGGAAAATAAACAATGAAAACAAAATAAACAATGAAAACATTACAAACTCATATCTGTATCAAGATTTTAATTCCATTTTCAATGTTGTATATCGGAAAGAAACTGTCAATTAGCTGCATATTGCATTTTCTTTAAAATTTCGTTGTATTTATAAAAATAATCTAATAAACTATCGGGTCCTTCTCAGCTATTTGGAAATACTGCCTCAAATGTTAATTATTGATAAATTCACTTTATTTTAATTCATGGCACTTATTTATATATCAAAGATTCTAAAAATATTAATGAAAAGATAACATGCGACACATTTTTCTGCTTTTTTGTGTTTTTAGTAAAGTACACCCAAAGTGACGCCCATTACCTTGACAAATCATATTTTCATTTTAAATGGTATTTTTCTGTCCAAATCAATGTCAAGATGATTTTAATAATTCATCTACTTGATTTTCATACCATGAAATAACATTCTTCAAGAAAAAGTATTCCTTCTTTTTCTAAAGTACAATTAAAAAAAGTGATGCCTATTATGTGTATATCCGATTGCATTTCTTATTTTTTTCTTTTTAGCAGAGCTGCTTTCAAAGTAAAATAATTGTCATGGTAAACTCAACCAAATTTCTTTTTTTATTTTATATTATATTTCAGAGTAAAAGTGCAAATAATTATTATATGGATACTGTTATGTACGGACATTACTATTGACATTTTGACAACCACAAAAAAGTGACGCCTATTACTTCAGGGTAGTCTTGAACTACTTTTGTTTGTATGGGTTTTACGGCCTTTTTAACTGCTAGGTCATATTAGGCCGGGTTCCTGGGTGATTACCGGTACTATGCATGAGAAATTAAGATGCCTGGTCTCAGGACACCACCAGTCGTGCTCCGTTAAGGCGCCACCGTAAATCAAACACTGGACCGGCATCCTAACCAATCAGCCACGGAGGCTTGAACTCTGTCCTCTAACAAAATCATTTTGAGAGTTTAGCGCAAGACTATTTTATCTCATAACATTTTTGATGACTAGTGGAGGCATTTTGGACCCATTTACAAACATCACAAATTTAGGTGTATTGTTTGTAACCAGGTATTGTTAAAATCAGGGCATACATGTTACAACCTTAATATGTTATTCATTGCAACGTTATTAACCTAAGGAAAAAATGCTATTTTCAGTTATAATAGTCTTTTGTGTTAAACCCTCTATATAACTTTGTAATAAATATTCAAAGATTTTTGAGAATATTAGGTTTTATTCAGAATTAGAATAGGACCAGAAAAATAGACAAAAACACATAAACTTGTCGATTCGGAACTCCGACTCTTGAACCTCAGAGATCTGTAAAACAAAGATGAAAAAAGATACATTATTAGAGAAGTCGATCAATAAAATACTTCATTTATAAAAAATGTGAACATATTTGGAAGTGCAAATTATTTTGCTCTGCATTGTGAATGGAAGTAGTGTACTGAATGTAGCAATAAAGCTTATCATAGTTGTTCTAACCCTAGTTAGTGATTAATACTCTTACCATTAAATGTGTAGAACATTCTAGATCCCATCATGATGATATTGGGAGGATTGATTGATCCCAAGACCTCATCTTCCAACACTGTATGATGAATAGTGCATGCAATCCACTGTCCCCTCCGTTTTTCTGTGAAAAACTGCACAAAAGGCCAGTTGTCAACCTGTACAAAAGTATGTTTGCCATTAACCCATAATAACGAGAGAATGAATAAAGTTGGTATTTTTTAATAACATGTAGGTTCAATGAGGAATCTTGGATGGTTTTGTATTGGGGTTTTACAGCCTTTTTAACAACTATGGTCATATACCGGTTTCGAGGGTGATAACCAGTACATGGATTTAAGTGTCTTGTCCCGTTTGTGCTTCTGTCAGGCACACTCAGATTCTGTCAGACAGACATCCTTACCACAGAGGCCCCTGAATCTTGTACGGAAATCACTTATAATAAACTGCTATATTAAGGAGTGTAAGGTAAGCAATTTTAAATTTTGCACAGTAGTTCCGTCAACACAGATATATTGTCACTGGTGTGAAGATATTCACTGGACAGGTATGACAATATCATTTTTCCATCACTTAGAAATGTATCCAATTATTTCACTTATAGTAGGCATACAATAAATACATATTATTCACATTTTGTGTCAATACTGCAATCTGTATTTGATACCGAGTTGGTTGTCAAGATTGAATTCCATAGAGGCGTGTTCACAGCATCGCAACCTGCGAGTCATCAAATACAAACGCAAGTATTGACAAAATATACTATTTCATCTCACAGTTCTTACGATAAACACAATCTATTATCATCAATAGACACAGATTTGTACAGTTTCATGCAGAATTTTTGTCATGTCAGTAATTTACAAATAAAATTTATACAGCTGATTGTGACATCATATAGTTCAAACATAGGCAACTGAAATCACCAGAACTATTCAAATTTAAAGAGATACCAAGAGCGGGATGGAGCTTTAGAGACTTATAAATTAGCAAACTGTGAGATAAAGGTATTTCAGTTTGAACAAAAATTAAAACTTCACAATAAAACAGAAAACAATTTGATTATTGCATACCATGTTATTTTTGCCCTAATGTTCACAATACTCGATTTCATCTATGTAATATGATTGCAAAACTTAACAATGGGATGGCGAAAATCACTAGGTATACAATATTTAACAAAATTGTAAATCTGAACTAATAAAAAAACGACAACTATGAATCCATACTCCCAACAGCAGGCAAAATGGTCGAGCCATGGGCAATTTTTAAATATTGCCCTGTATTGTAACTGGAAGAGTTATAGCAAGATAAACTTAATGCAAATTTAGTACGTATATACCTTACTTGACTCATTTAGTACTTATAGATCATACTTTTACTATAAATCAGAGAACTGTATTTTATATTGTTTGAACACGATTCTAGACTTAAGTTGAAACATTATCCATAAATTGTTTACCTTTTCTTCACCTCCATGTGGTCCAGGGCTGTTGGTGTCTCCTCGCTTGTGGGGGTCTTCATACCATCATGGGATGTGGGGGTCTCCATACCGTCATGTGCTGTGGGGCTCTCCATACCGTCATGGGCTGTGGGTGTCTCCATACCGTCATGTGCTGTGGGGCTCTCCATACCGTCATGTGCAGTGGGGCTCTCCATACTGTCATGGGCTGTGGGGGTCTCAATACCGTAATGTGAGTGTTGTTTCTTTGTCGTCTCTTCTAGGCCCCCTGTCATCTCTGCCTTGTCTCCTGTCACCACCTCAGTCTGGTCTTCTATCGCCAAATCAGACTGGCAAACTGTCACCATCTCTACCTTGTCCCCTCTCACTATCTCTGTCTGCACCCCGTCACCATCTCTTTCTGGTCTCCTGTCACAATATCTGTCTCTTCCCCTTTTCCCATCTATTTCAGACACTCCGTCGCCTCTGCCTGACCCCCTTTCACCCCTTCAGCCTGGTCTCCTGTCACCCCTGTCATAATCTATTCCTGACCCCCGGTCACAATCTGTGCCGGTTTCTCTGTCACTCTCTTTCAGGCCTTCTGTCATCTCTGCCTGCACCCCTGTCGCCATCTCTTCCAGGTCTCCTGTCGCCATCTCTTCCTGGCCTCCTGTTACAATCTCTGCCAGTTCCCCAGTCACTATCTCTTTCAGGCCTTCTGTCATCTCTGCCTGCACCCCTGTCGCCATCTCTTCCTGGTCTCCTGTCGCCATCTCTTCATGACCTCCTGTTACAATCTCTGCCAGTTCCCCAGTCACTATCTCTTTCAGGCCTTCTGTCATCTTTGCCTGCCCCCTTGTCTCTACCTCAGCCTGGTCTCCTGTTACCAACTCTGTTTGGTCCCCTGTCACCATCTCTTCCTGGTTCCCTGTCAACATCTCTTCCTTGCCCCCTGTCACAATCTCTGCCAGTTCCCCTGTCACTATCTCTTTCAGACTTCCTGTCATCTCTGGCACCCCTGTCACTACCTCGGCCTTGTCTACTGTTACCAATTCTGCCTGGTCCCCTGTCGCCATCTCTTCCTGGCCCTCTGCCAGTTCCCCTGTCACTATCTCTTTCAGGCCCTCTGTCATTTCCGAATGTCCATCAGTTACTACCTCAGCCTCGTCTCCTGTCACCATGTCTGCCTGGTCCCCTGTCGCCATCTCTTCCTGGTTCCCTGTCACCATCTCTTTCAGGCCCTCTGTCAAAATCTCTGCTAGTTCCACTGTCACCATCTCTTTCATGCCCTCTGTAATCTCTGCCTGCCCCCCTGTCACTACATCAGCCTGGTCCTCTGTCACCATCTGTATCTGGCCTTCTGTGAACAACATAGGAAAAATAGGAGACTTTGCCATACCTTCCTCCTGAAAAAAAAAGCTGTTGTTATTGTTTTTGTCAATAAGATCAAACTGTTACAAAGTTCAGCTATTTAAAGAAAGCTGCAATTTGGGAACAAATAAAAAAGGTTCAGATCATTCACGTAAAAACATCCAAAAATTTGTGTCAAGACAGAATGTCTCATATATGCAAAAAGTAATGAGACAATTAGGAATTTAATGAGACTATGTCCCCGTGTTCGGCCTTTTCCAATCTCTGTACATATGCTTTCTACAAATAGCAATTTTATAAACAGTGAAACTATTCAGTTTAGTGCAGAGACATTTTCAGAAATACATGTGTACCTCAAGGTTTGCCAATAAAGTGCTCAGTCCCGAGATATCCATTTCTCCGTCATCTTCATCATCTGTGTAGCTGTTCTCCACAACATCTGTAGAAACCGGGTCAAGTCACACTTCCTCTTTTTCTTCTTCACTTGAAGACTGAATATCTGATTTACTTTCTTCTACTGCTTCACTTGCTTCCCCTTCACTTACTTCCCCTGCTTCACTTGAAATGGGCAATCTGGTTCACTTTCTTCTTCTGATGAAATCTCTGAACTACTGTAACACAGTGTTTTGCGTCCTCTGCCAACTCCCCTGGTTCTTCCACCCCTTGACCTAGCACCAGCTGTTCCTCCTCCCCTTGTTCTCTCACCAGCTATTCCTCCTTCCCTTATCCTAACACCAGCTCTGCCAGCACCCCGTGTCCTAACACCAGCCCTGCCACCTCCCCTTGTTCTCACACCAGCTCTGCCATCTCCCCTTGTCCTAACACCAGCTCTGCCATCTCCCCTTGTCCTAACACCAGCTCTGCCACCTCCCCTTGTCCTAATACCAGCTCTGCCACCTCCCCTTGTTCTCACACCAGCTCTGCCACCTCCCGTTGTTGTTATACCAGCTGTGTCACCTCCCCTTGTTGTCATACCAGCTCTGTCACCTCCCCTTGTTCTCATACCAGCTCTGCCACCTCCCCTGGTCCTCACACCAGTTCTTTCGCCACCTCTTGTCCCTGCACCTCCTCTAGCCCTGATGCCTTCATCATTTCCTTGAAGCCTTAATGATATTTGTGTACATGGATCCACATACTCTGTATTTTCACATGCTTTCCCTGTTGTCCTACAGGAAGTGCAGAAGCAGCTCAAATTTCTAAAGGAAACTTTGCGAGGCTCACCCTCCGCCTTGACACAGTGAATTTGCCTTGTACCGGGAACAGTTTTTGCTGTCCTTTCTTCCCTTTTCCTGTCAATTTCCCCAGATGCAATGAAGAAAATTGTCCGCTTTCTGTGTGTGTGCTCATGCTCCTCATCATCTTTAGTCATCTTCTCTGCAGCAAACTTGGCCATATCACTAGCATCATTTATCAATGCCTGCTGAGAATTCACTGCCCTCCTAGCTCCTTGTTTAATAACTGCAGCAGCTCCATCACTTGGTCCTTTACCATGTCGTGACCCATAAAAATGGCGTTCTGTTTTAAATCCATAGTCCTCCTGTGAATATGAGATGTCACAGAATGGGCCACATGCTTTATACTGCCCTGCACAGCCATCACTAAACTGAATTTCTCTCACAATATTGAGCGAACGTTTGGTCTTCAGATGCTCATTTGTCATTTTGACAAAATGATGGACAGCATGTCTGTCATGTGTTAAATCATCAGAGATGAACAATAGTGTTTCTTGTACACAGTCCGTCTTCTCACAATCATCTTTGGTGCAGTTGTAATAGCTTACTACTGGGTGAATAGTCACCTGAGTATGTCCCCAATGGGCTGTTTGAATTTCAAACTGTGATGTGCAGGAGTAATTCTCTGCGAAGTCCAGGTTGAGGACCACCCAGTCCTTCGGTATTTGACTTGTTAGTTTGGAAAACTGTTGCTGTTGCCATCTGGCAACAAACAGATGATTGGCAAGGGTTTCTAGCTGTTCTGCCACTTTAATGACCATTGCATTCAAGGAAGTCTTCTTCTTAACCATCATCACTCTAGTGGTTTTCTTTCCTTTTTTATTGACTCCTGCTTCCTGTTTTTCCCATTCTGTGTACTCAATGACTTCATAGCCATATCTTTCTAATAAAGGAGACAAGTTGGACACAAGAAAGTCAATATTACAATGTTCACACTTTCTTTCAAGGCAGTCCCTTTTATGGAATAGATTCCCTTCTTCTTTCTTGCAAAGCGTAACACTGACTGCATCATAACGGTCTGATATACGGGTCTCCATTTTAACTTTCCATGCAAACATATTAAGTGATTTCAGTTTCAGATCCACATTTGTACAAAATTCGCACAAGCAACTGTACCACTTTTGTCTGTTACTGGTGCATACATTCTTTGGTTTCTTCTTGGCAAATGTAGAAAACCCAAGGCTTCCACCACTCTCTTTGTATTCCTTATATATAGATGTAAGAGGTCGATCCAGAATCTTCCTTTCTTCCTTGTCCTTTACTGACTTTCTGTCAGGAACTGGAACCCCAATTTCCTGGAAAAAGTTTTTGGCATGGTTTTCTTTCTCTTCATCCTTTCTTGATTTCCTTTCCTGGTTATCTCGGAATCTACTAACTGAAGAAGGTTGTACTCCAAGGCAGAGAGAAGTAGTTTTCATCATTCGATACTTTTTCATTACCTTTAGAGCCGACAATAGTTTCCTTTTTACATTCTTGTCCTGAGATTTTAGTTCATTAACAAATGTTTCTGAGCATTTGCTGGTCTTGCTAGCCAACACTCCTTTATCTTCAAGTGCTATCCTCTTTCTTGGTGAAGCTTTCTTCAGTATATAGGTCATCGCCTCAGCAAAAATTTTTGGGGTCTCTTGGTAGTCCTAGTTTTGACCTCTGTACAGCTTTTATTAATGCACAACTTGACTTCTTCTTTGGAGACTCAACTTTTGTACTTGATTCTAGGCTTGTTATTTTATTTCTTCTATGGTACTCCCGGTCTTTTTCCTTCTTTCTCCTTACTTTCTGACTCGATCTTCTTTGTCTGACTCTCTTTGCTTTGTTTTCCAGTATTCTCTAAGTCCCCCCTCTCCTTTCGGGTGAGAATGCGATGCTTTTTCTCCTTCTGTTTCTCTGAGCTTGAATCTGAAATAAAATTCAGAACTTAAGATTATTGAAATTCAGAGTATGAACAAGATGTGTTTGTAAAATACTGATGTCCCCGGTCCCCAACAAAGTCCTAAATCAGACACAATCTTTAAAAATGGCAAAGTCCTACTCCATGACTTTGCCCCACCCCAGCGTCACCATCCTCACAGGGTGATAGTTCTTCCTCGGATGTATAAGCATACCAAGTTTGGTTGATGTAAGCCTATTAGTAATTGTATAACTAAGCTTTAAAAACTTTAACCAAAAATGCGGACAGACAAAAATGGACAAGCCAATTACTAGATCTATGTCCCCTGTTCTTAAACCAGGGACAAAAGAAGACATAAGTTAAAGTGTGACAAACAGACAGACGACAGAGATAGTGATCCTTGAGTGTTGCCGCACTGTACTGCAGGCAAAACACACACATTGTTAAAAACTACTTTAAACAGCCCATCATTTGATAATTTCTAAAATACATGTGAGCATTCTGTTCATATATTCATTGAACTTACAGTTTCCCATGCATTGTAGAGCCTTCTTTCTTTCCCTGTACCTCCTCTGTCTTTCCTTGTTCCCTTCTTTAAGTTTCTGTTTCTGTTCGTCATTTAAGTTTTTTCTGTAATTGTTTTTCCGTATCCTATCATTCTCCTTGAAATGGACATATTTCTCTTTATCTTCCTTCAGGTTATCTCGCCATCTACAAATTAATTTTGAATTCCATTTCATTTATTTCAATAAAATGTAATTTGTTTTCAGGGAATGCAACTTCCCATCATAACCAACTGAGCTTGCTATGCCAAATTAGAGCTCTTTCAACATAGCACTGTGAATTTGCTCCACCCCAAGGTAGCTTGGTAGTAGGATGTGGTTGATATGTGATTGCATTCAGGAATCATATGAAGTTTAAAAACCTTCAATGAAAAATAATGAATAATAGCAATTTTTTTAAAAACACTCAAAATTTAACATTTTTGACCCAAAAATCACTCCGATATCAACTTTTAATACAAAATATTCAGAGTATTCCTACCGTTGCGCTTTTTCCTTGAGTGACAATGCTTTTACTACTGATGGTGGTTTCTCTTTTGCTGGACGCAACCGAAATGTCCACTTATCCCCCTGAAACAAAACAACAGCTTTATAATTTCCTGAAGGCAAGCTATGAAATTCACACTGATGTAAAAAGGTCAGATATTTTTATTTAAACTAGAACATGTCCGGACATGTATGCCAACCAGGCTATGTGCAATTCAAAGTGAATCTTACAGTATTCTGGAAACAGAAGTAAATGTAAAGACATCAAATTTACTGCACTGGAAAATGTAGTACAATGTCACAAAACATTGAGGAAAAAGAAGCCATTGCTCATTACGAGCAATGGCTGCTTTTTCCACAATGATAATTTTGAACATTTTCTTTAATATTATAATATTGTGAGAGATTCAGGCTTGTATGATCATGGGGTCCAGAACACCACCACCCTCCCCAATGTCAGAGAATTTTTAAAAATTACATAGAAAATGTGCAAAATATGGGCAACAAGAAATATCACTGTAAGTGATAAATGCCCCCGAAGTGTCCTTTGACCTCTAAGTGTGACCTTGACGCCACATACCTGGATTTTGTGCGCGACACTTCGTCTTGTTGTGGTAAGCACTTGTGCCAAGTTATTTGAAAATCCGTCCAAGAATGCCAGAGTTATTGACCGGACACAATATGACTTTTGACCTCCAAGTGTGACCTTGATTTTGAAGACCTGAGTTTTGCGCGCAACACATCGTCTTGTTATGGTGATCACTTGTGTCAAGTTATTTAAAAGTCCCTGCAGGGGTTGTGACGTTACGGTCCGGACACGAAATTGTGTACCTGTTTTTGACATATGAACTGCAAGTGTGACCTTGACCTTTGAGGTACTGACCTGGGTTTTGCGCCCGACACATCGTCTTGTTATGGTGATCACTTGTGCCAAGTTATTTAAAAATCCCTTACTTACAAAGTAACTCTTCTCATGTCAAACACTAACGTCCATAACATTAGTTAAAAAATATCGCCAATTCTTATTCTCTATCACATTGTATTGGCAGATATTAAAATTGAAAATGTAAAATTGAGAATACCGAATAATCCCTGAACTAAGCATTTGATGACTCCATTATACATGTCCATTGTGTTATGGACATGACAAATGTTACATTTTGACAAATATAAACATGTCAAGGAATGATGTCCACAACATGATTATATGGTGTACTTTCTTATTGTGCTTTATAAAAATGTCATTGCGACATTAAGAGAAAATCAATGATTTTAAATATTTGCAAAAGCAATCACAAACGAGCCTATGAAGTTTGTTAAATATTGTACTATGAATGCTATGGACGTGATGAAAATCCATTTTGACATAAAAACAAAGCTTGAAAGTACTTGTCAAAGAGTAACATCCACAAACGGATCTCGTGTTTATTTATTATTTAATAAAACTTTTTTTGTGGGGAATAAATGGAACAGAATGTTCCATCTTAAACTAAAGATTTAACTTCTTGTCATAAACCTGACACTTCATTAATTAATAATGTGCAAAAATAGGTGTTGGACGTGACAAATGTTACATTTTGACAAATATAAACGTGTCAAAGAATGATGTCCACAACATGATTATATGGTGTGCTTTCTTATTGTGCTTTATAAAAATTTCATTGCAGGATTTATAGAAAATCAACGATTTGAAATATATGTGAAAAAAAGTCACAAACCAGCCTATGAAGTTTGTTAAATGTTGTACATTCGATGCAATGGACGTGATGAAAATCCATTTTGACATTAAAGCTTTACAAAATGAATGTTATATAACTTCAAAGTACTTGTCAATGAGTAACATCCACAAACCAATCTTACGTTTAATGATTATAATAAAACTGTTTTTTGTGGGGAATAAATGGAACAGAAAGTGCGATATTAAAGTAAGAATTTAATTTATTGTCATAATCCTGACACTACATTAATTAATAATGTGCAAAAGCAGGTGTTGGACGTGACGAATACACATATTGACGAAGTCAATCAGTCACGTCCAAATTCAACATTCAGCATTCGCTGTGTCAAATACATAACGTCCATTTCAACTGAAAGCAGACCCGATTGCTACGACAAAATTGTAACGCTTTCGTTGTAAAAAAAAGCAGTAATATTATCTCCTATCGTCCGATATGAAAAGTAACTGTGTCTATTAACGACACTATTGCAGTTATTCAGCGTGTCTCGATCTATTGTTAGGGACGTTGGAGTTTACACAGAACAAGCATTCCCTATCTGATCCTATGTAAAACATGTCTTATATAATTGCAAAATAAACGTATTTAAATTTACTCTAAAATTCAATGGAATATATTACAGTGATCATAAATGATTTAAATGTCATTTGAAATAATAGTTGATTGTTTACATTGTGCGATAAATAATTTAAATCAGCCTTGAAAAATGGCAAATTTGCATTTAGACATTTTCGTGCCACCATTTTGAAAATCCAAACTGTTTGGTCACCTAACTAATGTTATTGTTATGCAATGCAAAAACATCATTTCCACACAGTTTTTTCTGCATGTTAAAGGGAGGGCCCTGTGGAATGCATAAAGAAAATAAAAAATGAAAATTATTAGCTTGTCATTGATTGGTCAAGCTGTGAAAATAGGTCATTTTTCGGAGCAAGATAACTTCGGAACCAGTCATTTGGAAAGCCGCGGGAAAAGCTATATAGATAGAGGAACCATTCCTCAGTATAAATAAATTAATCCCATCATTTCTAAATATGGGGCAACGTGGGGCAAAGCTCTGGAATATACCCATGTTTTTCGAAATTTTCCATTAGAGTCTATGTAAATTTAGTACAACGTCATGCGCTGTGATGTAAATATTGATTTTTTTGAGTCAGAAACTTTTTCCAACCAACAAACTTGAAACTGTCATAAATTTCTTATTTCTGGATTGATTTTGATGATTTAAAAAGCACTTTCTTAGTTAAAATGTCCTCTTTACACTGGTACAATAATCTATATATTTATTTAAAATTTTCAAAAATGTCCGACATCCCTACTATTGTGGACGTTATCACTGTATTTTATGTTGACCGATCGTTTAACTTACCTCCATCTCCATATCCATTCTTTGTTGTGTACGCAGTGAATGATGACGTTTACACAGGGCGAGTCTAATACTCAAACCCGAATGTGCGCGGAATTATAATGTTCCGGAATCCCTCGTAGACGACGAGCGTATGGACGTGATTATTTGACCGAATTTTGTTCCACTTTCCCTCAAGTTAAAAATATTCTTTTAACTGCAGTCTGATCATATGTTTTGCTTTTAACTGAATACTAAAGTATCCAATAAAGATTTCCAGAGATAACAATCAAAGCTTCCATCTTGTTGGCAAACAGAAAACTGGTGTGAACCAGTGAAGTAACAGGAGAGTGAATGGGTACATAATCGAATCTCGCATAATCTCGTATGGCTAAAACGAGAAAGATAAGCGTCCAATGTTTTGGATATAGCGGAATGGGTTTATTGTACAGGTAATCAGATTAGCGTTAATCTAATTGTAATAAAGATGAAATTGTTACACATTCGTTGCTATTTTGACGTTTAACTTCTATACCATATATACAGAAAGTAAGCCATTTTCAGGTGAAGATTATCATTTACTGAAAGGAAGAAATTATTATTAAGTCTAATTTTTTTTATTTTTTTTTATAAAATACTAACATCCGTGTAGTCGGAACTTTTAAATATCTTGTAACATATGACAAAGTAACTCGCAAGACCGAATAAGATAATGTTGTATATAAAAAAAATTACATGAGAAATGTAATTAAAACGCGTTTAGTTGAGTTTTAGCAGTGTAGATACATCAGTTTAGCATTGGTTATATTTTCCTAATATTGTCGTATTAAAACGGCGTAATATAATTGTTTAACTAAATGACTAGATACCTTTGTATGTACCCCGTGGCTAATTGTCTGTTATGATTGAGGAAACCTTTATATCTTTTGATCGCAATAAACAACCTGCCATGAATCCAACATTAGCAACTCTTCAGTTAATTGTTTTGATTTTTTGCATGGTTATATATCTATGTAGGTCATATGAGCTAAGAGACCTTATAGTAAAAATTACCATCTCCAGGACGCTTATGGTGAAATGC
The DNA here is from genome assembly GCA_037043455.1 of Cyrtodaria siliqua. Classification (NCBI taxonomy): domain Eukaryota; kingdom Metazoa; phylum Mollusca; class Bivalvia; order Adapedonta; family Hiatellidae; genus Cyrtodaria; species Cyrtodaria siliqua. Next base: position 25,467 of record JAWPHD010011779.1, read on the forward strand.
ATTCGAAAGCGCTTAATTAATACAGACATTCGTCTCCTATAATTCTTTTAGAATGGTGCTTACAGTTCATGTTTTATGTATGAAATAATGTATATATGTATGTATATTTGATTGTAAACAATGAGACGCAAATAAACAATTGAACTTTCGTTGGAAAGGATATTTAATTACGCAAAAGAGCACCAACAATGATCGGTTGACTAAGAGTCTTTAAAACATAATTAAAGCGTTTACATAAACAAAAAGTGTACTACTACATTCTTCAATCATATTTCTCGACAGCGAGTTGTTTTTATTCGAGGAATTAACTAAAATTAAAAAATGTATAACGAAATCCAACAAAATGGCATTTCATCGGCGTTGGCTGGAATCGGGATGTATGGCCATTTTCGGCGATATCTATACAGTCTTAAGACACATCATTAGACAAAATTAAGGTTGTTGCATAATAAAAAGTGCACCACTACATTCTTCAATCATATTTCTAGACAGCGAGCTGTTTATTTTCGAGGAATTAAGTAAAATGAAAAAATTTATAGCGAAATCCAACAGGATGGCATTTCATCGACGTTGGCTATAGGCTTGGCCATGTTGGTCGAGATCTATGCAGTCTTCAAGACAAATTATAAGATAAAATTACGGGTTTTGTTAATAAAAAGTATACACTACATTCTTCAATCATAGTTCTCGACATCGAGCTGTTTATTTTTGAGGAATTAACTTAAACAACAAAATGTATAGTGGATTTGCGCCATCTCCACATCTCTGTTTAACAAAACTTCAGCCAACACGGCCGACCATTAGTATGTGAAGTTCATTTTATATCAATCAATTCACTGTAAAATAACGTAAAAATACCCAACATGTCAATATCGACAATAAGTAATATAACAACAAACATTTTCTGCGAAGTATGATGTCTTGTTAATCCAAAACAGTCGAATATTTTACAATTTCACGGAGCGGAGCACTTCACCGATAGAAACAAAATGGCGGATGTTCAGAAAATGTTACCGCTAAATCGAGATTCTTTCCACTTCTCGAAGCCATACGAGATTTCAGTCAGCTGCGCTATATCTCCATTAGTGGTCACCATTCACCTCTTGTTCTTGAACTCATGTCAATCTTTGACCGCTAACGTAACGTCCAAATGCAAATGTTTACGATGCAGAAAATGTGGATTATTTCTCAATTCTGTTCATCTTAGTGACATAAATCTAATACTTAATTCTTATCATTGTAAAAAAATATGGTTTTACACCAAATATATAAATTCAGAATATGAAAAACTCCAATGAACAATTCATAATTTTGCATTACAGAGATATTGAGATTTGATTTTATTTTCAGTAGGTGATCAAATTTGTGTTACTCGGTTTTTATCCTTAGGTTCTATAGATAAATAAAAATCTTTGGCAGAGTAAAAAGACGATAATTTTCAAGATTTTGATCTTAAAAGATACATATATCTACCATGAAATGTCCACAAAATGGCGATCTCAAAACCCTGTATTTGCTAATTATATATATATTTTTTTCTTTTAGTTTTGCAAGTACTCCATCAAGACTATTTATTTTATCTATTGAAACAACATTTTATAGCACAAATAACACAAATATCATTTTGAACATATTTAATGCAATTATAACAACATTTCATGTACTTCTGGTTGGAGTTGCTGAATATCTGAGAGTGACCCACGTGTGTAAGTTTTTGGAAGACTGCTGCTTCAATTTTTGAAGTGTTTTGGAAGCTGTGGAGTCAAACTTAGGTTTGGATTTTGCCAGTTCAATACTCGTCGCCCGCTTATGGCTATCCGAGTCTTCGTGTTTCTTTATGCTGTCAATTTTCATGGAGGTACACCCCGAAACAAACGAATTTTGAAAACCTTGCGCAATGCAATATTGACATTGCATACCGCTCGCCGTACTTTGTAACCAAGGCCTGTTCTCTGTCCATCCCGATTGAAATTCACGTTTACGTTTAGATTTATCGTACTCTTGATTGTACTTTCTTTTTTCACCTGGATTGGGGCCTTGACTTGGGCGATCAACGTTCTCTAAGTATCGCCACATTGTTATCGCGCATTGTTATTGTCACGACACGGGCGCAGCCATATTGTAAAGAAAAATACGTAACGAGCGATTTCATTGGCTGCTGGTCGATTACTGGTTGTATGATGCAATTTCATTGGCTGCGGTCAAATAATGCGAGACGGGTAAACGCATTGACGAATAATGCCGAGGAAATCGACTTTAGCTTGTCGAAAAAGCTAGTCGCCCGGAAGGACTATTGACTTATGAAATCTTTTCGCCCAGCTTGAAATTTAGTCGTCCCGGGCGAACGGGCAACCGTTAGTTTCCATCCCTGGGTTACTATCTTTCAAACAGGAAAGGAAAAACTTATGTTAGTGTTTTGCTTTATGGACCCAGCTTTTGCATCTCAAAGCCCTTGATTTATTTCAAAATGCTATATTTTGCCTAGTTAAGACGATAGGGCCTTCATTTTTCATCCGATATTTACCAAACTTTGCCAGATTGTTAATATCAATGAAAGCTCGAACAAGTTTGAAAACCAGCGATATCAAACCAATTTTTTTTTTCATACAAAACTTGGGTTCAATTTTTTTTAAATGATTTTAGCTCGACTGATCAGAGATCAGCAGAGCTTATGCCGTGGTGCGGCGTCTGTCTGTCCGTAAACTTTTTTTTGTAGCGACTACTCCTCTGAAACTACTGAATGGATTTTCATGAAACTTTACAGAAATGTTGCCCATAAAGTCTAGTTGATCCTAGCAAAAATTCATGTTGATGTGAAATCCAAGATGGCCACCAAATCTAAAAAATAGGTTTTTAAAAAACAAGTTTGTAGCGACTACTTCTTGAAAACTGTAAGTGATATTGATATGGGACTTTTTCTAAAATGATCAGCATGACATGATGTTGGTCCTTGTCGAAAATCGTTTTGATTCGACGTTAAAAATGGCTGCCAGCGGCCATCTTTGTTTACATAGAGTAACTCATATAATGAAAACTTGTAGCGTAAATGCTCCTCTGAAACTACTTGACGGATTTTCATGAAACTTCACAGGAATGTTGCTCTTGATGTCTAATTGATCCTAGCAAAATTTCAGGTCAGCCGGAAATTCAAGATGGCCGCCACGGCTAAAAATAAATTTTCAAAATACAAGTGTGTAGCGACTACTTCTTGAAAACTATAAGTGATATTGATATGGGACGTTTTCTAAAATGATCAGCATGACATGATGTTGGTCCTTGTCAAAAATTGTTTTGATTCAACGTTAAACATGGCTGCCAGTGGCCATCTTTGTTTACAAAGAGCTATATAGTAAAAACTTGTAGCGACTACTCCTTTGAAACTACTTAGTGGATTTTCATGAAACTTTACTGGAATGTTGCTCTTAATGTCTTATTGATCCTAGCAAAATTTCAGATCGGCCAGAAATTCAAGATGGCCGCCACAGCTTAAAATAGATTTTTAAAAAAGAAGTTTGTAGCGACTACGTCTTGAAAACTATAAGTGATATTGATATGGGACTTTTTGTAAAATGATCAGCATGACATGATGGTTATCAGAGTCAAACATTATTTTGATTCGAAGTTAAACATGGCTGCCATTGGCCATCTTTGTTTACATAGAGTTATATAATGAAAACTTGTAGCGACTATTCCTCTGAAACTACTTGACGGATTTTCATGAAACTTCACAGGAATGTTGCTCTTGATGTCTAATTGATCCTAGCAAAATTTCAGGTTGGCCGGAAATTTAAAATGGCCGCCACCGCTAAAAATAATTTTTCAAAAAACAAGTCTGTTGCGACTACTTCTTGAAATCAAAATCAATCAGTAGAGCTTCAAGGTCATTGACCTCTTGTTTAAATGTTTTGTTTTTTTTCTCATAAGAAACCTTGGTTCTGTTTTCTGTAACTGAGAGCTTAGGGGCCCTTGTTGGATTAGTTTTACATAGAGTTATAGGGAAGAACATCAAAAATCTTCTCTGAAACTACAAGAGATAAATGTTTAATATTTTATTTATTATCAGCTTTTGTATCCTCTACCAAGTTTGTTCAAATGGTGAACCTGGGGTAAAATTTGGTCCCGCCCCAGGGGTAGCGAGTAGAGTGATACAGGCCCTCTTGGGCCTCTTTTATTTTTATTTTAGACCAAGAACCACAGAGTTGTGGCCCTGAAATAGGGGCTGAAAAACGTGTGTTGCGCCCTCCTCTATTACTATTTAACCCATGTAGCCAAACTTTACAGGAATGTTGACCAGCAAGTGAAGATACGCACCTAAGTTGTTTTATCAGTGTTTATGTTCATTATCAAAATGCTATGGCATAGTGAATGCATTTATAAAACGCAGTGTCCCAGATAAGTAGCATATCTGCGCATTTCACTCAATTAAAATTGCCAAATACCCAATTAATTTCCCTGACATGCGTACCAGATACGCAAGCAATTTCTTTTTCACTCAAACATTTTAATTTTCGATCGTATCGACAGTCGAAGTGTTCAAATGATTGATGGATTGATGTTTTCGTGCGTATTCCAATATTTACAAAAAGCAGATTTTACTTCCGGTGTTTATCTTGACTGGGATTTTACATAATTATCGATAAAATGAAGAACGCTATATATTAATTGAATATGTACGCTATACCAGTCTATACTATTGTTTAGTCCTCTGGGCTCTTTCTTGCTTACTTTTGAAAGCGTTTGCATTGTGCAGACGATTAAAATGTCGAAACGGGGTCGTAAACCGACAAGCGAGTTACCGTTAAGAAACACTTCTAAAATTAACACATGTGATTAGTGTTTCTATGGAAATTAATCATTAATTAATCATGGACAAAACACTGCCATGAATAACAAGTCAATAAAGCTCACATAAAGACGGGTAAATTAACAGGCTTGTTTTACATTTGATCCCCAAATCACCCTATTATTTTTGACAATTTGAAATTCACTCAATTAATTTTAATTTCATGAGTGAAATACCCAATAGTGCTGGGGCACTGCTAACGTAAAGGCCCCCACCGCACACCTACACACTAACCACAGACTCCATATAGCCAGTAGAACGATACTGGCCCTCTTGGGCCTCTTGTTTAAAGAAGGGCCTCTTGTTTAAAGAAAACAAATCAAACATTTTCATACAGTAATTAAACCGCATGTAAAATGCGGATCAATTTAATGCATGTGCACATTTCACATATGAAACTGAAGCACATCATGAAGATTTTCATGTGTATTTGGATTGACACCAAACGTTCTTCCAGCCTGGAATTCACCAACCATTCTTGAGAATATTCTTAGACTTAAGCTCAAGTATGCAAATTTCAATTGCAAATATTTTTATATGTTTACAGAATAAACGTTCATAACAAGCTGCTGTGTATAAATATGATTAATAATAATAAATGGCAACTTCTTACGATTGTTTATCTTTGAAGGTCAAAAATATAACTAATTTTCAGTACTTGAGCTCAAGTCTAAGAATAGTTCCAAGAATGATTGGTCCCTTTTATAGGTTTCAAGAACATCTTAACAGAGAAAAGAGCAAGAGTGGTTTAGTCGGACTTGATAGTGAGTCGGACGATTTTGCTCGATTTGGTACTGTTTTTACGTTGCCACAAACGCACATGAAGTGCAAACAATAGCAACAGGGAACCAGTTTGATGTTCATTGTAACCCAGCAAAAACTTTATATACAATATTGCTGGTTTCCAGTAGGATTGCAAAGGAGGTATAATTTAATGTTAACCTGTTTTTCCTTGATATAGAGTCGGACATAGTGTCCGACTTACAATCGAATCGAGTGACGTGTCACATGTTCGATGAAACTAACATAAAAATTAAAAGAAAACAGAATGATCATCCATTTGTACCCTCAAATAATGTCAACTGAAATGAGTTTTAAGGCGCACCAACACATGAAATGTTATATGGCACCTAACAGGAATGAACGTGCCAGGCTCATCCTCCATTTACATCAAGTTACAATATGGAGAATGGGCCTAGAACCTTCTTACGTGCAGAGTTGCTGCAAATTCTATAGTAGACGCTCCATTTACGATGGAGCCATACTACGTTTGCATACGCGATGTCATGATAAAGACCTTGAATGAGCATGATAAAAAAATGACAAAATGAAAATGAATGGGGTGTGTGTTTGTATGTGTTGGGGGGAGGGCATCCATTGTTACCATCAAATAATGTCAACTAAAATGGGATTTAAGGCACACCAACACATGAAAGGTTATATGGTGCCTAACAGGAATGAACGTGCCAGGCTCCATTCTTCTATATTCTCACAAAAACACAGTGTCCGACTCATGATCAAAACCGTCCGACTATATCATTCCTGGGGTAGGGTACTGTTTTGCCTTATAACATTCTGTTTCTACATGCAAAACACATGTAAACAAGATACTGCCATATTGATTTAAACCAAAACAAGAATGAATTATCGTGAGTTTCGAATGAATTATCGTGAGTTTCGTATATCTGTGTCATTCTTTACACAGGGAGACCGACTCGGCGATCATTTTACCCTTTTCATGTTCATAACAGGTCTTCATAGCCGTCCCTGTATTGTTTCAAGTGTTGCTCAAGTGGTGTCTACAGTAAGTACAAAATAATGTGCAGAAGGTTTTAGGCCGATTCTTCATATTTTTATTTCTATGTAAATTGAGGGAGGGCCTGAAATGTTCATTTCTCTTGGTGTCATATAACCTTTTTATGTTGGTGCATCGTGAAAACCCACTTGAGTTCAAAACCTTATAAAAGTAAAACATGAACAATTTCTATATAATATAAACTTTGGACAACTGGGGTGTGGCCATTTTTGACCCCGGGGACTGAATTTAAAACAAACTCAAACTTGACAGTCCAGGGGTTGTCTATCATAAAGAAAAACTTGAAATCTGTTCAGTGGATCTTAAGAAGATTTGTAAGGTTTCGACCATTAATAGCAATGGAGGCAATCTTTGATGTTTCTTTGACCTTATTGAAACACAATGGAAAGCCATAACACTAATGATCATCCATGTGAAGTTTAGCTTGTTGTTGAATGAAGTTTTACATCATTTTCAGCCCATTTTAAACTGTACACGACCGTCGATTTTTAGTGGTGGAAGCTGACCACCTCCTTTTTCCTGGGTAGAACAAGTATTATATACCTGCGGCCATCCGTAAGAATTGACACTTTTGCAAAAGACGATGTCACAGGGATTCAAACCCACCAGTGAGAGGAGAGGATTCAAACCCCCAGCGGTGAGAGGAGAGGTTTCAAACCCCCAGCGGTGAGGGGAGAGGTTTCAAACCCCCAGCAGTTAGTGTAGAGGTTTCAACCCCCAGCGGTGAGGGGAGAGGTTTCAAACCCCCAGCAGTTAGTGTAGAGGTTTCAACCCCCAGTAGTGAGAGGAGAGGTTTCAACCCCTAGCAATGAGGAGAGGTTTCAAACCCCCAGCGGTCATTGGAGAGGTTTCCAACATCCAGCGGTGAGGTTTCAAACCCCCAGCAGTGGAAGGAGAGGTTTCAAACCCCCAGCAGTGAGGTTTCAGCCTCCAGCAGTGAGAGTAGAGGTTTCAAACCCCCAGTAGTGAGAGGAGAGGTTTCAAACCCCCAGCAGTGAGAGGAGAGGTTTCAAACCCCCAGCAGTGAGAGGATAGGTTTCAACCCCCAGCAGTGAGAGGAGAGGTATCAACCCCCAGCAGTAAGAGAAGAGGTTTCAAAACCCCAGCAGTGGAAGGAGAGGTTTCAAACCCCCAGCGGTGAGGGGAGAGGTTTCAAACCCCCAGCAGTGAGAGTAGAGGTTTCAAACCCCCAGCAGTGAGAGGAAAGGTTTCAACCCCCAGCAGTGAGAGGAGAGGTTTCAGCCTCCAGCAGTGAGAGTAGAGGTTTCAACCCCCAGTAGTGAGAGGAGAGGTTTCAAACCCCCAGCAGTGAGAGGAGAGGATTCAAACTCCAATCAGTGAGAGGAGAGGTTTCAAACCCCCAGCAGTGAGGATAGGTTTCAACCCCCATGCAGTAGTGAGAGGAGAGGTTTCAAACCCCCAGCGGTGAGGGGAGAGGTTTCAAACCCCCAGCAGTGAGTGTAGAGGTTTGAACCCCCAGCGGTGAGGGGAGAGGTTTCAAACCCCCAGCAGTGAGTGTAGAGGTTTCATCCCCCAGCAGTGAGTGTAGAGGTTTCAACCCCCAGCAATGAGAGGAGAAGTTTCAACCCCCAGCAGTGAGAGGAGAGGTTTCAACCCCCAGCAGTGAGATGAGAGGTTTCAACCCCCAGCAGTGAGAGGAGAGGTTTCAACCCCCAGCAGTGAGAGGAGAGGTTTCAGACCCCCAGCAGTGAGAGGAGAGGTTTCAAACCCCCCACAGTGAGAGGAGAGGTTTCAACCCCCAGCAGTGAGAGGAGAGGTTTCAGACCCCCAGCAGTGAGAGGAGAGGTTTCAAACCCCCCACAGTGAGAGGAGAGGTTTCAACCCCCAGCAGTGAGAGGAGAGGTTTCAACCCCCAGCAGTGAGAGGAGAGGTTTCAACCCCCAGGAATGAGAGGTGAGGTTTCAAACCCCCAGCAGTGAGAGAAGTTTCAAACCCCCAGCAGTGAGAGGAGAGGTTTCAAACCCCCAGCAGTGAGAGGAGAGGTTTCAACCCCCAGCAGTGAGGGGAGAGGTTTCAACCCCCAGCAGTGAGGAGAGGTTAACCCCCAGCAGTGAGAGGAGAGGTTTCAACCGCGATTTTTCAACCCCCAGCAGTGAGGGGATAGGTTTCAACCCCCAGCAGTGAGGGGAGAGGTTCCAACCCCCATCAGTGAGAGGAGAGGTTTCAACCCCCAGCAGTGAGAGGAGAGGTTTCAAACCCCCTGCGGTCAGAGGAGAGGTTTCCAACATCCAGTGGTGAGGTTTCAAACCCCCAGCAGTGAAAGGAGAGGTTTCAACCCCCATCAGGGAGGGGAGAGGTTTCAACCCCCAGCAGTGAGAGGAGAGGTTTCAACCCCCAGCAGTGAGAGGAGAGGTTTCAAACCCCCAGCAGTGAGGGGAGAGGTTTCAACCCCCAGCAGTGAGAGGAGAGGTTAACCCCCAGCAGTGAGGGGAGAGGTTTCAACCCCGAGTTTTCAACTCCCAGCAGTGAGGGGAGAGGTTTCAACCCCCAGCAGTGAGAGGAGAGGTTTCAACCCCCAGCAGTGAGAGGAGAGGTTTCAAACCCCCAGCGGTCAGAGGAGAGGTTTCCAACATCCAGTGGTGAGGTTTCAAACCCCCAGCAGTGAGGGGAGAGGTTTCAACCCCCCGCAGTGAGAGGAGAGGTTTCAACCGCCAGCAGTGAAAGGAGAGGTTTCAAACCCCAAGCACTGAGAGGAGAGGTTTCAAACCCCCAGCAGTGAGAGGAGAGGTTTCAACCCCGAGTTTTCAACCCCCAGCAGTGAGGGGAGAGGTTTCAACCCCCAGCAGGGAGGGGAGAGGTTTCAACCCCCAACAGTGAGAGGAGAGGTTTCAAACCCCCAGCAGTGAGAGGAGAGGTTTCAACCCCCAGCAGTGAGAGGTTTCAACCCCCAGCAGTGAGAGGAGAGGTTTCAAACCCCCAGCAGTGAGAGAGAGGTTTCAACCCCCAGCAGTGAGAGGAGAGGTTTTAACCCCCCAGCAGTGAGAGGAGAGGTTTCAAACGCAGCATCTTTACCATCCCAGCCAAATAGGCACTCGTAGTTAACATTGTACAAACCATCATTACGTGGTCCGAGTATTAACTTTCATACCCCATCCAACTCCTACTCAAAGAAGCCAAAAAGGGGTTAGGTGGTGATTGAAATAAAACCTTAATTTCAGCTTAAAAAGTTTGAATATTGTAAATTAAAACATTTAATATGTAATTTTAAACAGGTTATCACATTTTTTCAATAAAAAATGTTTTTAAATCTGTTTTTTTGTAGAGCTATCTGTTATAAAATCCTGCTAATATCAGCTTTCCCATCGCTTGATGGATTTAAGGCGGAACCGCGTAATGAGATTAATGAGGAGAAATCGTTTAAGCAAAAGAAAAAGATAACGGGTAGACAGACGGACAAAAAGTCGCCACAATAGCTTGAGCCTTCAGCTCAGGTGACTGCAAGGTAATGTTTCTTTGAATTCTTTCAAAGGGTTTCTGAGATAAGATGAGAAATTGAATATTAATAAATAAATGTCAAAATAGGGGCATAATTCTGTTCAAATGCATAACAGAGTTATCAGCATTTGTCTGTACTCCTTTTAAAGGCATAACCCGCCAAATAACAGCAAAATTATACTGCATAATCGTTAGTCCAAACCCTATCCAGATCATAAAATAATGTATATCTGCTGATTAAAAGTTGTTTTTTTTTTCACAGGTTTTTAAAACACCCATGATTGAAATTGCATAAAATGAATTATGAGTTGGTAAACATTGTGATTAAATTGTGCCTGTAAAGTTTAGATTTTTAAAATATGCAAGTTATATATATACCTCGTTGTCGGTGTGTTTAGAAACGGTGTGCATATGTTGTAAAAGTTGGCGGTTGTTGGTGGGATAGCTACTTTAACACATATTAAATTATAACTGTTTCAGAGATACTGAGTTTACAGTTAAATATTAACCAATGCTGGAGGATACACTGAAGCATGGTCAAGTAGAATAGCAAGCCTTTTCTTTAAAAAGTTGAGCTAAAAATACCATTTTCTATAAGACCTTGACTTTCAATGGTCAATGCTAAACATAGCTGTTTGTTTTTTAAATACTGTCGAAGGATTTGCTTTACAAACTTAAGTGTCAAGGTCACTGAAAATTGTAGCTGTTCATTCTGAGGCATTTTAAAAAAAAGAAGGGGATTTTCAAGAACACATATTTTTTGTTTTAAAAATACGTTTGATGATACGTGCCCATCACAACCTCTAAATATTCAATGAAATGAAAACAAAAAGGAAAGTATTTAGGACTTAAAACTGTTTGATGAAGATCAAACGAAAGTATGTAATTTCCTTTGACTCCATCTTCAATGGAAATGAAAGATGAAGAACAAGCTTCAAGTTTGAGAATTACAAATTTTATTAGTCAAATATTCAAAGTTTAACAAAAATAAATAAAAAACTAACAAATCTCAAAGATCATTAATTTAAATAATTTTTAGTTCGCTTAAAGACATAATTCCTTCAACACAATTTCTTTCAAAGTTAATTTCAAACACATTTTGAACAGTAATTAACTCGCTGACAACAAAATCTCGTTTAACAATCTTTTTCAGTATCATTTTAACATCTTCGTAATGAAAATTACGTTTTTTATTTTCTTTTAAGCAGATTACCTAAATAAACATTTATTAAATAATATTTTAGCAACACTTGTTTTTATAAATTGTCTTCTGCATTTTCTCCAGGGATTTATTTACTGTTCTTGTAATGTGTGATTTATAAGAACTTGGTAAATGACATACCAATTTTACATTCTGTCAGTTCATCTATCTACTCACAAAGAAGCTATAGTCATCGTGAAGCATAGCTAGTTTTCAACAGTTTAGTTATTAACTGTTCAGTTATCTACCAGTTATCAACAGTTTAGTTACCTATCATTTATCAACAGTTCAGTTATCTACTGGTTATCAACTGTTCAGTTTAGTTATAAACCAGTTTATATAAATTGTTCAGTGTACTGCCGGTGTTTAGTTATCTACCAGTTATCAATAGTTCCGTTATCTACCATCTCTATGAGTTATCAACAGTTCAGTTATCCACCTGTTACCAACAGTTCAGTTATCTACCAGATATCAACAGTTCAGTTATCTACCAGCTATCAATAGTTTAGTTATCAATAGTTCAGTTATCTACCAGTTATCAACATTTCAGTAATCTACCAGCTATCAACAGTTCAGTTACCAACAACTCTGTTATTTACCAGTTTATATATCAACATGCAGTTATCAACAGTTGTTATCTACCAGTTTACATGAAACTCAGTCTGCAGCTAAGATTGTTCATAGAATTAAGTCCCGGAATTTGATCAAGTTTTTTCAACATTTGTTTCCTTCGCTGTCTGCCTTGTTTATCATTGCTTCAGGTTTACATGAAACACGACCATCTGCAGCGAAGATTCTAAAACTTTCTGGAATTTGACCATGTTTTTTTAACATTTGTTTCCTCTGCTATCTTTATGTTTATCACTGCTTCAGGTTTACATGAAATACAACAATCTGCAGGGAAGATTCTTGTACTTTCTGGAATTTGACCATTTTGTTTAACCACATTTTTTTTCACCTCCAGCTGCCTTGTTTATCATTGCTCTGCGAGTTTTCGGAGATATTCTGTGCATTGGTATCCTCTGTGGTGACCAAGTCAATAATGGCTCTTATCAGAGCCCCTTCTTTAGACTTGGGACCCCAATTTGTCTCACTCGTGTTTGTGATTTTCTCCTCCAGAATAGCATCAAGCTCCTTTCGCAACTCCTGATGTGGAAAGCAAAATAGGGATGAAATATAATTCAAGTGGATTAATAATTAATGAAATATTATTTAAGTTCATTGAAGGAATGAGTCTTCACGTTTCCAGCTTGTTTGAAACCATGTAACTATGAGGATTTGTCTTCATAGTTTAATAAAAGTTGAACATTTGAATTGAATTGAATTGGGGTTTTAAGGCGCACCAACACATGAAAGATATGGCGACAGGAATGAACATGCCAGGCTCCTCCTCCATGTACATCGAGATAAAATATGGAGAACTGCAGAGTTGCTGCAAATTCTATTGTAGAGACACTCCATTTACGCTGGAGCCACGTTATAGTTCTTCTGCCACTGCTCTAGTGATATGAGCAAATCACTCTGACGGATGTTATTATCATTTAAATGATTTACAACTGTGCAAATACAAAGAAAATGTCAGCGACCATGCTACAACATTAATTATTTGAAAATAAACTAGATGGTTGCTTCCTGGAGCACGTGTTGCCTTCCGGGCAGTTGTTCCAGAATGTCATTATCTGTAAATATGCACATCAAAAAGTTACAGAGAATGTTACGATAAAAACAAAGGCATTTGAACTGAAACTGTGACCTTTATATATAGGTGTGGTGATGTGGCTAGTGTCATAATGTGTATATACTCAACAATATACCGTACCCAAAGTGTTATGAAGTTTCAGGGAATGTTATGTTTTCGAGACCAAAAAGACCTTTTCTGTAACCTTAAACTTTATATATTGATGTGGTCACATGACCACTATCATGAAGCGTACAAAACACCTTTGAACCCAGAATTTGACAATGCTGGATGAACGCAAGATTCAAGAAGATAAGATGTATGTTGCTTTATTCTCCGAATGGCAACACAATAAAGAATCTACAAGCAGACTGCTTTTCCAAATGGTAATGCCATAGAGAAACATTATTTTATGATTTATTTGTTTGAATGGTGTTGTACGTCATTTTTAGCACATGTTAGGCCATAAATTATGACAGTCGTTTTCTGTGTGGTAGAGGCAGATAACCCCATTTTTCCTGGGTAGAACCAGTACTGTATACCTTCCACTGACTCGAACCCGCAGCAGTGAGAGGCGAGACAGTTTTAAATACAGCGTCTTTACTATCCTAGCAGTGGAGGTGCATGCAGACTGTCCAGAATAAGAGGGCAAGTTGCTGTAATTGCCAAGGGCTGCATAGACTTTCTCCACTCAACTCGTACCAGCTGACATTGGGTGCAGGTATTTGACAGCTGTGTCACGTGCCCAGGTGAAGTTCACCAGTCTGAATATTAAATTCACATGCAATATCCTTTTTAGATGTGTCATGTGACATACGTATTTCCAATTTTGGTGGTTGGGTGTTTACGACTTATTTTTTCCTGATTTATGTTCACTTGTATGCTTCCTCATGATCCCAGAGTTTTTGTTATCTTCTATAACCTTGGTGTAATAATTATTTTATTAGCTGCATACTGCATTATAACAGTGCACAGCAACATTAAAACATTCACTACCAACTGCCCAAGTGATATTTTACCTTAGACACCCTAGTTCTTAAAGACATTACCTTAACTAGGCTGATGGTGTTTGGCGATGCTTTAAACTTGATCCAGTCATCCACAGATACACTCCCAACACCTTCATCCTGCATATGAAAAAGTCAATTGGATAGTCATGCACAAATATGCTCTAAATGCATTCAAGAAACATTGCAGTCAAGTTTCATAACAACTGTATACTTCATCCAAGGCACTATCACATAAGCTCACCTAATCATTGACCAAGGTCTTTAACCACAACAGTTAACTCTTTGGACAGACAGTTATCATGGAGATAGAAGGAGGAAGAGAGAGGACGAGACTATATGAATCTGTCATGGGTATTCGGTGATGATCACGCATTATAACGCGAGTCAACTTTTTATCAGATCCGAGGCTAAGCAGAGGTTTAGATTAAAACTTAATTTGTGGGATGGAATTCCTGATCTCCCCCGAATACCCATAACTGATTTCTTTTTCTTGCATACCATTGCCATTTTGCGCATTGACGTCGCCAACGTTTTGTAGTCGATCTACATAATGACTTCATGCAATTTTGTTGATGTGATTGACATTACTGTTGACAGCATGTGACTTGTATCTGTCCCTATGTGTAAGATAAAATGTTCCTGAACTTGTGTAAAACGTGGATATCTAGTGAGGCGAGACAGATCAATACTTACCTGTAGCTCTGCAATATCTCCACCAAAGAAGAGCAGTGTGTATGGGGATACCAAGCTACAGTCATATATCCACACCTGCAACACATATCAATAGTTATAATATATTCACACCTGCAACACATACCAATATTTATAATATATCCACACCTGCAACACGTATCAATATGTATAATATATCCACACCTGCAACACATATCAATAGTTATAATACATCCACACCTGCAACACATAACAATGGCTATAATACATCCACACCTGCAACATGTATCAATAGTTATAATATATCCACACCTGCAACACATCAATATTTATAATATATCCACACCTGCAACACATATCAATATTTATAATATATCCACACCTGTAACACATATCAATAGTTATAATATATCCACACCTGCAACACATCAATATTTATAATATATCCACACCTGCAACACATCAATATCTATAATATATCCACACCTGCATCACATATCAATATTTATAATATATCCACACCTGCAACACATATCAATATTTATAATATATCCACACCTGCAACACATATCAACATTTATTATATATTCACACCTAAACACATATCAATATGTATAATATATCCACACCTAAACACATATCAATATTTATAATATATCCACACCTGCACCACAGCAAAAGTTATAATATATCCACACCTGCAACACACATCAATATTTATTATATATCCACACCTGCAACACATATCAATAGTTATAATATATCCACACCTGCATTACATATCAACAGTTATAATATATCCACACCTGCAACACATCAATATTTATAATATATCCACACCTGCAACACATCAATATCTATAATATATCCACACCTGCATCACATATCAATATTTATAATATATCCACACCTGCAACACATATCAATATTTATTATATATCCACACCTGCAACACATATCAATAGTTATAATATATCCACACCAGCATTACATATCAATAGTTATAATATATCCACACCTGCACCACAGCAATAGTTATAATATATCCACACCTGCAACGCATATCAATATTTATTATATATCCACACCTAAACAAATATCAATAGTTATAATATATCCACACCGGCACCACAGCAAGTTATAATATATCCACACCTGCAACACATATCAATATATAAAATATATCCACACCTGCAACAAATATCAATAGTTATAATATATCCACACCTGCACCACAGCAATTTTTTTTTTTTTTGTAATGTCCCAAATGAAACAATATGATGATGGCTCGCACCCAGTCAAATATGTATTTTTCTTTCTCAATACAATGTAATGATTTTGTGAATATCAGTATAATTTGCTCCAGTGTCACCATGGGACTCTGGGATAGGGGTCAAAAGTTCAAATACACAAAACATGTTTTTATTAATTTTCAGTGTCATACATATATACAGAAAAGCATAAATAATACTATTTCTGATCTGAGTATCAAAGAACGATCAAAACAATTACGTGTAAAATGGATACAGGGTTAAAGGGAAGTGACCTGTGTGAAGAAAACGTGAGTATTTTGCGATGGCGCGCCGTAAAATTCGTTCTAGTTTGTAATGTAATTATATTCCGCAAAATAATTTAAGGACCATGTTTTGATTTGTGCCATTTTTTAAAGCTCTGCTGTTGTCGAACACTTTACTGAATATTCACGTACACCCTGCTGGAAATCTGTGAAACCAACAATATGATGATTATTCTCATCATTTCTCTGCATAATGCAGACAGATTTGACCATTCTTTTAATTATTACAGAGTGGGTTTACAAAATATAAATACAAGCAACTGTATCATTTATATACATACTGATGATGTCTTCATTTTCTTGTGGTATGTAATCCACTGTGTGCTGAGCCTCGTCACATCTTTAGCTATAGATTTGGGGTGTAGCTCACATTTAGCATCATCCTTCGTGACAAACACCATAGATCTACAACACACAAGTGAACATAACACTGACAGCACACCATCCATCTACAACACACAAGTGAACATAACAATGACTGAACCACCATCCATCTACAACTCACAAGTGAATATAACACTGACAGACCACCATCCACCTACAACACACAAGTGAACACAAAACTGACAGAACACCATCCATCTACAACACACAAGTGAGCACAACACTGACAGAACACCATCCATCTATAATACACAAGTGAACATAACACTGACAGCACACCATCCATCTACAACACACAAGTGAACATAACACTGACAGAACCACCATCCATCTACAACTCACAAGTGAATATAACACTTGACAGAACACCATCCATCTACAACACACAAGTGAACACAACACTGACAGAACACCATCTATCTACAACACACAAGTGAGCACAACACTGACAGAACACCATCCATCTACAACATACTAGTGAACATAACACTGACAGAACCACCATACATCTACAACATACAAGTGAACACAACACTGACAGAACACATGCATCCATCTACAACATACAAGTGAACACAACACTGATAAAACCACTATCCATCTGCAACATACAAGTGAACACAACACTGACAAAACCACCATCCATCTACAACACACAAGTGAACACAACACTGACAAAACCACCATCCATCTACAACATACAAGTGAACATAACACTGACAGAACACCATCCATCTACAACACACAAGTGAACACAACACTGACAGAACACCATCCATCTACAACACACAAGTAAACATAACACTGACAAAACCACCATCCATCTACAACTCACAAGTGAATATAACACTGACAGAACACCATCCACCTACAACACACAAGTGAACACAACACTGACAGAACACCATCCACCTACAACACACAAGTGAACATAACACTGACAAAACCACCATCCATCTACAACACACAAGTGAACATGACACTGACAGAACACCATCCATTTACAACACACAAGTGAACATAACACTGACAGAACCACCATCCATCTACAACACACAAGTGAACATAACACTGACAGAACACTGACAAAACCACCATCCATCTACAACACACAAGTGAACACAACACTGACAAAACCACCATTAATCTACAACACACAAGTGAATATAACACTGACAAAACCACCATCCATCTACAACACACAAGTGAACACAACACCGATACAACACCATCCATCTACAACACACAAGTGAACATAACAATGACAGAACACCATCCATCTACAACACACAAGTGAACATAACACTGATACAACCCCATCCATCCACAACATACAAGTGAACACAACACTGACAGAACACCATCCATCTACAACACACAAGTGAACACAACACTGACAGAACACCATCCATCTACAACACACAAGTGCACATAACAATGACAGAACACCATCCATTTACAACACACAATTGAACATAACACAGATACAACACCATCCATCTACAACATACAAGTGAACACGACACTGACAGAACACCATCCATCTACAACACACAAGTAAACATAACACTGACAGAACACCAGCCATCTACAACATACAAGTGAACATAACACTGACAAAACCACCATCCATCTACAACTCACAAGTGAATATAACACTGACAGAACACCATCCACCTACAACACACAAGTGAACACAACACTGAAAGAACACCATCCACCTACAACACACAAGTGAACATAACACTGACAAAACCACCATCCATCTACAACACACAAGTGAACATGACACTGACAGAACACCATCCATTTACAACACACAAGTGAACATAACACTGACAGAACCACCATCCATCTACAACACACAAGTGAACATAACACTGACAGAACACTGACAAAACCACCATCCATCTACAACACACAAGTGAACACAACACTGACAAAACCACCATCCATCTACAACACACAAGTGAACACAACACTGACAAAACCACCATCCATCTACAACACACAAGTGAACACAACACTGACAGAACACCATCCATCTACAACACACAAGTGAACACAACACTGATACAACACCATCCATCTACAACACACAAGTGAACATAACAATGACAACACCATCCATCTACAACACACAAGTGAACATAACACTGATACAACCCCCATCCATCCACAACATACAAATGAACACAACACTGCCAAAACACAATCCATCTACAACACACAAGTGAACACAACACTGCCAGAACACCATCCATCTACAACACACAAGTGAACACAACACTGCCAGAACACCATCCATTTACAACACACAAGTGCACATAACACAGATACAACACCATCCATCTACAACACACAAGTGAACACAACACTGCCAGAACACCATCCATTTACAACACACAAGTGCACATAACACAGATACAACACCATCCATCTAAAACACACAAGTGAACACAACACTGCCAGAACACCATCCATCTACAACATACAAGTGAACACAACACTGACAGAACACCATCCATTTACAACACACAATTGAACATAACACAGATACAACACCATCCATCTACAACATACAAGTGAACACTACACTGACAGAACACCATCCATCTACAACACACAAGTGAACACAACACTGACAGAACACCTTCCATCTACAACACACAAGTGCACATAACAATGACAGAACACCATCCATTTACAACACACAATTGAACATAACACAGATACAACACCATCCATCTACAACATACAAGTGAACACGACTCTGACAGAACACCATCCATCTACAACACACAAGTGAACATAACACTGACAGAACACCATCCATCTACAACAAACAAGTGAACATAACATTGACAGAACACCATCCATCTACAACACACAAGTGAACATAACACTGTCAGAATACCATAGATCTACAACACACAAATGAACATAAAACTGATACAACATCTATCTACAACACACAAGCTGACAGAACACCATCCGTCTACAACACACAAGTGAACACAACACTGACAGAACAACATCCATCTACAACATACAGAATACAACAGTGTTATGTTCAATTGTGTCTATGTAAGTCTAGTGGGAGTGTACCTTAAGCAAAAGGGAGAAGTTTAAAGGTTGGTTTACTACCAAATTCAAGCTTGCTAAACATGACTGGACACCCTTATATAAGGCAGTTTTTAAGTTGTTGTTTTTTCTTACTTCTTTACCTGCGATCAATGAAGTAGCTTCAAAATCACACACCCATTGGCTGAAAAATATTACAGCCTATGCAAGAATCGAACCCAGGACTTTTGGATTGACAATCCATTACCTTTAACACAGGGCAATCTAGTCAGTTGATCAATAGCGTTATTTTTATCGAATAATGTTAGAATTGTAGATGTTATCCTTTGTCCCACATTTTGTGTTTGATTCAATGCGTTTCTAACTACACCAATGTACACCAAAGACCTTCAAAAAAGCGCACCAGATATAAAGATTACAAATACCAACATTAGAATAATATTCACGGAAAATATATTGTGGGCTATTCCAATAAAAACATACATGGGACCCCAGGAAGGCACTTTTAAAATTGAACACCCACCCATAGATGCAAAACTGAGTTAAAAGAACCAAATTTTGGACCATAGGGTTTACCTATAAATGTTTTTTTAAATTGCCTTCCTGGGGTCCCGGGTATGTTTTGATGGAATAGCCCTGTGTATGATATGAAATAACATTGAAAAATGACCTGAAGTCCATTAGGCCCCATGATGTCTGTTTAATTATGTTTATGAAATAGTTTGTAGAATAATGCGGACATACTGAGATCCAGTACTCTTCCAGATCTACTCTTGGCCCATCGTTTTTGTTATTTAGAGCCACTCCCAGAGAGGGAGATAATACTACTTTATTACATTTCTATCGGTGAAAGATTGGGATTTCTCAGCGAAAAAATATTCATAATCGCTAAATATTAATAACTAACTCCGAACACAAAAATAACTAACTGGGACGTTGAGTTATGATATCAATAGTGTTGCTGACGTCAACGTCATCTGCCAAAAACGTTCAATAAAGCGAGTAATTTCGGTTAAAATCATGCATAAACTGATTTAAAATGTAATAAATATATTATTTAACTGCTGTGTTCGATTATAGGGAAATCCTTCACTCGATGGTAGGCGTGTTTTGTTTTTTCATTCACTCGCATACCCTCGTTCGTGAAAAGAACCACACCATCTCGTGAAGGATTTCCTATAATCGATCCCAGCAGTTAAATAATCTCTATCTACAGACAGACTTTAGTACATAGGACCATCAGCCCGTTTAAAAGGTGCCAGACAAAATGAACAGGTAACTGAAAAGAAAATAGTCCAGTCCCAAAGAGTACCTATATTTCCGTGGTAGGGACTTTATTTTGGCCACATTCGGATACAACCCTGCACAGACGACTGCCTTTACCAACGCTGTGTTATCTGAAATATATGCACTGACGAAATGAAATAATATACGCAGCAATATATGCACCGACAGAATGAAATAATAATATGCAGCAATATATGCACCGACAGATGAAATAACAAGAGCATCACCTAGCGGGGCATGTACGCTCGTCGTTGGCAAGGTTCAGTTTCAGGTTAAACCCGTTTCCAATGGAAATAATTCAAGAAATATTAATCAGAGAGTTATGGGCCTTTATAAGATATATTCAATGGATCATGTTGAAGATGTGTGCAAAGTTGTACACCCAATACTTTGAAAGTTATTAGCCACAATGACTTGTAAACGGCAAGGTTTAGTTCCAGGTTAAAAAAAAATCAAAGGGAAATCATTAAAAAATATGAATCAGAGAGTTATAAGATATATTCATTGGATCATGTTGAAGATGTGTGCTAAATTTCATTGTTTTACACCTAATACTTTGAAAGTTATTAGCCACAATGACTTGTAAATGGCAAGGTTTAGTTCCAGGTTAAAAAAAAATCGAAGGGAAATCATTAAAAAATATGAATCAGAGAGTTATAAGATATATTCATTGGATCATGTTGAAGATGTGTGCTAAATTTGGTTGTTTTACACCTAATACTTTAAAAGTTATTAGCCACAATGACTTGTTAATGGCAAGGTTTAGTTCCAGGTTACCATAAACATTTTCCAGAGGGAAATAATTAAACAAGAGGTCAATGACCTTGAAGCTCTACTGATTGATTTTGATTTCAGGAAGTAGTCGCTACAGACTTGTTTTTTGAAAAATTATTTTTAGCCGTGGCGGCCATCTTGAATTTCTGGCCGATCTGAAATTTTGCTAGGATCAATTAAACATTAAGAGCAACATTCCTGTAAAGTTTCATGAAAATCTGCCAAGTAGTTTCAAAGGATTAGTCGCTACAAGTTTTTACTATATAACTCTATGTAAACAAAGATGGCTGCTGGCAGCCATGTTTAACGTTGAATCAAAACAATTTTTGACAAGGACCAACATCATGTCATGCTGATCATTTTACAAAAAGTCCAATATCAATATCACTTATAGTTTTCAAGTAGTAGTCGCTACAAACTTGTATTTTGAAAATCTATTTTTAGCCATGGCAGCCATCTTGAATTTCCGGGCGACCTGAAATTTTGCTAGGATCAATTAGACATCAAGAGCAACATTCCTGTGAAGTTTCATGAAAATCCGTCAAGTAGTTTCAGAGGAGTAGTCGCTACAAGTTTTCATCATATAACTCTATGTAAACAAAGATGGCCACTGGCAGCCATGTTTAACGTCGAATCAAAATAATGTTTGACTCTTATAACCATCATGTCATGCTGATCATTTTACAAAAAGTCCCATATCAATATCACTTATAGTTTTCAAGACGTAGTCGCTACAAACTTCTTTTTTAAAAATCTATTTTTAGCTGTGGCGGCCATCTTGAATTTCTGGCCGATCTGAAATTTTGCTAGGATCAATCAGACATTAAGAGCAATATTCCTGTAAAGTTTCATGAAAATCTGTCAAGTAGTTTCAAAGGAGTAGTCGCTACAAGTTTTTACTATATAACTGTATGTAAACAAAGATGGCCTCTGGCAGCCATGTTTAACGTTGAATCAAAACGATTTTTGACAAGGACCAACATCATGTCATGCTGATCATTTTAAAAAAAGTCCCATATCAATATCACTTATAGTTTTCATGAAGAAGTCGCTACAAACTTGTTTTTTAAAAACCTATTTTTAGATCTGGCGGCCATCTTGGATTTCACATCAACATGAATTTTTGCTAGGATCAACTAGACTTCATGGGCAACATTTCTGTAAAGTTTCATGAAAATCCATTCAGTAGTTTCAGAGGAGAAGTCGCTACAAAAAAAGTTTACGGACAGACGGACGACGGACGCCGCACCACGGCATAAGCTCTGCTGATCTCTGATCAGTAGAGCTAAAAATATGAATCAGAGAGTTATGGGTCTTTATAGACGTATTCATTGTTGAAGATGTTTAAAATGTTTCAATGTTGTAGACCTTATACTTTGACAGTTATTAGCCCAGAGATGCCAACACTGTTTGGATGCAATCTGTAGTCATTGGTTGTTAAATCTGTAGTGCGAGGGTCACGTAGTGACACGAGGTGCTAGGGGGGTTGTGGGGCATGCCCCCGCATGAACATTTTTGATTCTGAGATGCAATCTCCTGCATTCTATTGCCAAAAATGACACTGATATATGCTGAAAAGTCAAGCTATTTTTAATCATGTTACACTGAAACACAACATGAAATGTCACATCACTCTGGCAATCTGTAAAATTACTAAAGTAGGTTCTACTGTTTTATAACAATTGACTGAAATGTCATCTCACTGACAATCAGTGATCAGTATTTATACTAGAGTGTATGTACATTTAAGAGTTAATAGTTCTCATGGTTTCAATTATGTTAGTCGTAGAACATTTCCTAATTCAGTCACTGTATTCTTTTTTCTTTTTTTTTTTTCACGATCACAACGAAATTCGTAGTTGCATGCAAACTGGTCGTAGTGGGGTAAATGGAATAGAAATTCGTATAAAATACGGACAAATCGTAGTGGTTGGCATCTCTGTTAGCCACAATCAGTTGTCAGGTATTAAAGTTAATAGTTAAAGAAGACAGACAGATGGAAGGACAAACGTCACGACATACGTCCCTTTCTCTGCATTTGTATTAGTCCTGCCTGAGAGGCTTGTATCTAACCTGCGTTTTTATTAGTCACGACATGAGTGGAGTGTAATTTACCTGCATTTTTATTAGCTGCGACTTGAGTTGGGTTCTTGAACTTAAGAAAGCCAAGGTCATGAAGAACTTCTGCCAGCTGACCTCGCATTTTCTTCAACATCTGTAACGCAATACAATATAATATTATGAGGAAATCATTCAAAAGTAATTTGTTTGCTATTTCCCGACAAAGGATTTTATAACTCGGTGGGTAAGCAGTTGATTCATTTTTTTTTCTTTTCTAAAACACTTAAACAGTTCAAGGAAAAAAAGTCATAAATGATATAGAATTGCAATAAAAGTTTTGGGTAGTGCCTTTTTTTTTATGAGTAATTAGGGCAATATGGACCAAGTTGTTGCTCCAACAGCCAACCACTTATACATACCCTCAGAGTGAAAGAATCAACCAGGTGAAATATGGACCTAGCTGTTAGATTCCAACAGCCAACCACTTATACATACCCTCTGAGTGCAAGAATCAACCAGGTGAAATATGGACCTAGCTGTTAGATGCCAAAAGCCAACTACTTATACATACCCTCAGAGTGAAAGAATCAACCAGGTGAAATATGGACCTAGCTGTTAGATTCCAACAGCCAACCACTTATACATACCCTCTGAGTGCAAGAATCAACCAGGTGAAATATGGACCTAGCTGTTAGATTCCAACAGCCAACCACTTATACATACCCTCAGAGTGAAAGAATCAACCAGGTGAAATATGGACCTAGCTGTTAGATGCCAAAAGCCAACTACTTATACATACCCTCAGAGTGCAAGAATCAACCAGGTGAAAAATGGACCTAGCTGTTAGATGCCAACAGCCAACCACTTATACATACCCTCAGAGTGCAAGAATCAACGAGGTGAAAAATGGACCTAGCTGTTAGACGCCAACAGCCAACCACTTATATATACCCTCAGAGTGCAAGAATCAACCAGTTGAAATATGGACCTAGCTGTTACACTCCAACAGCCAACCACTTATACATACCCTCAGAGTGCAAGAATCAACCAGGTGAAATATGGAACTAGCTGTTAGACTCCAACAGCCAACCAGTTATACATACCCTTAAAGTATTCTCGGACATGAAGTTATCCCAACACAATTGGTGATTTGTTCCTCTCTCAACTGCTCTCTCCCATTTCTGGAAGAAAAGACAAAAACCCTTTACTATAAGGAACACATGGAATACTTGTGTCGCCTTCCATGTTATTATTTCAGCAATACCAATTTAAGACAGTGGGTGCAATCCTCCATGAAATATGGAGCAGAAACAGATTTTAAAGTGTTATACCCCTATTCATTAAACTTCAACAATTTAAAAATTAAACAAGAGGTCAATGACCTTGAAACTCTACTGATTGATTTTGATTTCAGGAAGTAGTCGCTACAAACTGTTTTTTTGAAAATCTATTTTTAGCCGTGGTGGCCATCTTGAATTTCCTGCCGACCTGAAATTTTGCTAGAATCAATTAGACATCAAAAGCAACATTCCTGTGAAGTTTCATGAAAATCCGTCAAGTAGTTTCAGAGGAGTAGTCGCTACAAGTTTTCATTATATAACTCTATGTAAACAAAGATGGCCACTGACAGCCATGTTTAACATTGAATCGAAATAATGTTCGACTCGGATAACGATCATGTCATGCTGATCATTTTAGAAAAAGTCCCATATCAATATCTCTTATAGTTTTCAAGAAGTAGTCGCTACAAACTTATTTTTTAAAAATCTATTTTTAGCCATGGCGGCCATCTTGAATTTCCGGCCAACCTGAAATTTTGCTAAGATCAATTAGACATCAAGAGCAACATTCGTGTCGTGTGAAGTTTCATGAAAATCCGTCAAGTAGTTTCAGAGGAGTAGTCGCTACAAGTTATCATTATATAACTCTATGTAAACAAACATGGCCACTGGCAGCCATGTTTAACGTCGAATCAAAATAATGTTCGACTTGAATAACCGTCATGTCATGCTGACCATTTTAGAAAAAGTCCCATATCAATATCACTTATAGTTTTCAAAAAGTAGTCGCTACAAACTTGTATTTTCAAAATCTATTTTTAGCCATGGTGGCCATCTTGAATTTCCGGCTGATCTGAAATTTTGCAAGGATCAATTAGACATCAAGAGCAACATTCCTGTGAAGTTTCATGAAAATCCGTCAAGTATTTTCAGAGGAGTAGTCGCTACAAGTTATCATTATATAACTCTTATGTAAACAAAGATGGCCACTGGCAGCCATGTTTAACGTCGAATCAAAATAATGTTCGACTCGGATAACCATCATGTCATGCTGATAATTTTAGAAAAAGTCCCATATCAATATCTCTTATAGTTTTCAAGAAGTAGTCGCTACAAACTTATTTTTTAAAAATCTATTTTTAGCCGTGGCGGCCATCTTGAATTTCCGGCCGACCTGAAATTTTGCTAGGATCAATTAGACATCAAGAGCAACATTCCTGTGAATCCGTCAAGTAGTTTCAGAGGAGTAGTCGCTACAAATTATCATTATATAACTCTATGTAAACAAAGATGGCCGCTGGCAGCCATGTTTAACATCGAATCAAAACGATTTTCGACAAGGACCAACATCATGTCATGCTGATCATTTTAGAAAAGTCCCATATCAATATCTCTTATAGTTTTCAAGAAGTAGTCGCTACAAACTTGTTTTTTAAAAACCTATTTTTAGATTTGGCGGCCATCTTGGATTTCACATCTACATGAATTTTTGCTAGGATCAACTAGACTTCATGGGCAACATTTCTGTAAAGTTTCATGAAAATCCATTCAGTAGTTTCAGAGGAGTAGTCGCTACAAAAAAAAGTTTACGGACAGACGGACGCCGCACCACGGCATAAGCTCTGCTGATCTCTGATCAGTAGAGCTAAAAATTGCATTGAATAAAGTTTCATGACCAAACATCAATCTTTTTCCAAGTGAGCTAGATAAGGGTATATGTTAAAGTTTAAAAAAAGGGGCATAACTTTGCCAAAATGAAATCAGAGTTATTCGACATGTCAATGGCATTGAATAAGAAAGAGATGTATAAAGTTTCATGACCATAGGTCAACATTTTGCCAAGTAATGAGCTTGGTTAGGTTGCAGAAGAAAGTTTATGAATAGGGGCATAACTCCTGACAAAATGAAATTGACATTATTTAAATTATTTTAAATTAAGTTATTTCACATGTGTAATGACTTTCCTTGGGGTAAAATGAAGATGTGTGTGATGTTTCATGAACATAGGTCATGGCTAAAGTCAGGTTGCAGGTTTAAGTGTGAAGGATCAATGACAGACGACGGACAAAGTGATCCCTAAGTGTCTACTACGTAGATAATTTTAAAATTTAAAACTTTGGTTCGTAATTTCATTATAAGGTTAATGTCAATTGTTTTTGCGTTTTTTATCACTCGAAACCCACAATAGTTATTTAATAAAGTTTATTTTTAATGTGAAAAATGTTGTTTTATAGAAATGGGAGATAACGCTGATACTTACTTTGAATCACACATAATAAGTGAAAAACAAGAACATCTTCTGACATGCCAAATTTATTAAATGCTTCACATTATAAAACAAACATACAGTTTCTTTAAGCTAGATATGCAAAAGACCGTGTTAAACTTATTTCTTTCAGTATATGTATAGTAGATATCCTACAACACCCACTGACCAAATTGGAAAGCTGTATCACTTACAGTTTGAAAGATATTGTTGAAAGAAAAGACAATTACATTTTGAACATACAGATGGACGTACGCCATTGTGCCAACTTCGTCTAGCTTTCGTTACATTGGCTCCGCAATAACTACAGTTAATGTGGGAATATTTACAATTAATACTGGACTACTAGCATACATCTTCAGTGAAACACACATACCTGAAAGGCTTTAGCGAGAAGTAAATGGTCACTGTGACAACCTTCACCCAGTGCCATTTTAGCCTGATCTGACAGTTTCTCCTTTCCCTGAAAAAAATAATATTATCAAGTTAAACACAGTGTGTGAAGCTTTCCCTCTATGAGAAGGCCTTTTCAACTAGAAATGCACTGTGTGGAATCAGCATTATTTATCAATATTCAACAAGCTACTATACGGCCATAGCTATTTCATGATGATTTCCGAATTTGAAAAAAAAAATGCTAATGTACAAATACTTACCAAAGGAATGAAGAACGGATCCTTGAAGCTTAGGCAGGCAGCGATTGTCAAGATTGGATCTAAGCAGCCAAACATTGCCCCAAACAGGATCATTTTGCCAGTATGAGGGTCGAGGGGCATTCGTGCCAAATGTTTGCCAAGGGGCAGTAGGTTCTCTGCCTTGTCTAGCGCATTCTATTACAAAACAATATAGCACATATAGACAATTAGAACTGGTCAAAGCCAGTTCTGCATTCTGTTAAAAAACAATGAAACAACCTATCAGAAAACTATATAGAACTTTTGCAAACTCAGTTCTGTATTCTTTTACACAACCTATCAGAAAAAAAAAACTTTTGCAAACTCAGTTATGTATTCTTTTAAAAAGCAATGAAACAACCTATCACACGCCTACTAGACTCCGCAACCGCCTCCAAAAAGAGGTGATAATACGACGTTTTGGAGACACTTCCGATGCGGTTGGGGAGAGTAAATTGAAGCAGCAACAGTAAGTGTGATTTTAATATTTTCGCTTTTTTCGGCCATATAAACTCGATCTTTTTCAAAAATCGGGGAATGTGGTACGATGTAGGAATGTTTTCTCTTCCTGTTTCATGTGTTGGTTTCGAAATATATTGAAAAATGTGGTCTGTAGAATTGTCATAAGTCAATCGACGAGTGTAATTTTCTCAACTGGACATGGTTTTTACTCTGTTTTTCTGCCGTTTTTTGAAATATCTGCCCACGAAGGAGGTCTATGACTTTGAAATCACCTATCTTTCATCGTTTAATGAAAAAAATTCAATCAAATTTGAATTGAAAAGAATTATGGTCATTTTTTATGAAGAGGCGGTGTCGGAGAGTAAGAGGCGGATTCGGAGAGTAAGAGGCGGATTCGGAGACATAGATAAATAATATGTAACGCTTGCAATTATTGTGAAAATTGTAGAATTCAATACGTTTCAATAAATTCCGTTGCTACTGTTTCGTCCAAGAATATATCTTCCGTATCACAAGTCAAATCACACTTGGTGTAGTCATGGTCCTTTTTAGACCTTAGTCTATTCTTACAGAGATAGACGAGGAAGCCCGGTTGGGTTTGGAGGCTGAACAAAAGTTGCATTATACATATAATATACCTCGAAAGAACACACTTATAAAACCTAGTCTGCTTCCTATAGTTTTCAGATGTCTTCGTAGTTTTCAGTATTAATTATGTTTTATCGAGGAAAATTCTGGAACAAGCTTGAAAGATGAGAATATTTTAAGTCATTTTTTCTGATATTGTTTAAAATTTACAACGGTGTATCATTTATTTTAAAAGAAAAAAATGATACTAGGTTAGATTTTGAATATTATATAGTACAAAGTAGGGAGACTGCAGAATATCAGTCAACTGTCATTATTTACGAAAATCGGACAATTTAAACAGCAAATTAAGAGACTTCTTGGAAAGGAGGGAACATTGACAGGTATACTTATTCATATACTAGTAATACATGACTACCAGTAAGTGTTTGCTGTTGTTTGTTTCAGATGTGTAAATTCAAAGGTAACAAGAAAAAGGGACTAGCGTTATCTATAAGAAAGAACTACAAAACAAGAAATGTTTTCAACCTTTCGAGCAGCACGCCGAGAAAGACAATTTCAACCAAAAGTAAACGCCTAAATTCCACACTTTCACCATACATGAAGAGACAAAAATATTTATCTCCAATAAAAAGTAAAACATCAACTCCTAGAAAATTGGGTTCTAACATAAAAAAAATCTCCACTTTCGAAATGTAAACATTGAAAATTATACTAATGATAAGGAATAGTGGGAAACGGACAGTGAAGACAGTCTTTGTGAAATGGTGGGGGAGACATGCCTATATTCTGATGGTCAATCTCTTCATGAAGAATCATTTTCAAGCATCTTTGAACCTGAGGATTTAAATGACAAAATTGAATCAGAACTAGATAATTTTCAAGTTAATAACATTCTTGATGAAGTTATAACAGTTTTATCGGAAAACGAGGCTGGTGAAGAATTGGTTACATTTTTGAAATTGGTAGCAGGACGGAAGTTTCCTCTGGACGATGTAGCGTTTCGTGTTTCTAGATGTTGTGCGGTGGTTTAATTGTGACAACATTCGTTCTATGCGTTACAATGACACAAGCCTTAAGTTCTTTTGGACAGGAAAGCATTTATTTCGGTCCTGACATGAATCTCGGAAACCGACCTCCAAATAAATGTTTTTCATTTTATAACCATAATTAATACTGGAAACAACAAAGACATCTGAAAACTATAGGAAGCAGAATCGGTTTTATAAGTGTGTTCTTTAGAGGTATATTATATGTATATTGCAACTTTGTTCAGCCTCCAAACCCAATCGGGCTTCCTAGTCTCTCCGTAAGAATATACTAATAGACTATTTATCTATGTCTCCGAAACCGCCGGAGACTTATTCTCCGAATCCGCCTCTTACTCTCCGACACCGCCTCTTCATAAAAAATGACCATAATTCTTTTCAATTTATATTTGATTGAATTTTTTTCATTGAACGATGAAAGATAGGTGATTTCAAAGTCATAGACCTCATTCGTGGGCAGATTTCTCATAAAACGGCAGAAAAACGGAGTAAAAACCATGTCCAGTTGAGAAAATTACACTCGTCGATTGACTTATGACAATTCTACAGACCACATTTTTCAATATATTTCGAAATCAACACATGAAACAGGAAGAGAAAACATTCCTACATCGTACCACATTCCCCGATTTTTGAAAAAGATTGAGTTAGGGCCGAAAAAAACGAAAATATTAAATTCACACTTACCGTTGCTGCTTCAATTTACTCTCCGCAACCGCATCGGAAGTGTCTCCGAAACATCGTATTATCACCTCTTTTTGGAGGCCGCTGCGGAGTCTAGTAGGCATGTATCAGAAAATAAAAACTTTTGCAAACTCAGTTATGTATTCTTTTAAAAAGCAATGAAACAACCTATCAGAAAACTGGAAGTTATGCTGATTCAGTTCTGCTTCGATTAAAAAGCAATGAAGTAATCTATCAGAAAACTTATCGTCTGCATGTAATTTGAGGAAAACAGAACTAATAAAACCTAGTTAATGCAAAACTTGAATGTAACATTTACTAAGTTATCTGCCCTTTGCCTACAGCATAAAGGTCACACTGAGCTATTCTACACACAATACAATATGTAAACCAAAAGTTTAAGTCTCGAGTGCATACAGCTCCTGAGAAAGTGACCAAAACAAAACACTTGAATGTATAAACCTAAACGCAAAACTTAAAAAATAAGTTATCTGCTCTTTGCTTGGACGGTCCAGGTCACAGCCCATTGCTTGGTGGGTCACACCCGCATTTTCTATTTCAAGTTGAGTTGTTCTTCCCATGGTACTTCCCATGGTACAACTTATAATCAAAGGCTGAAGTATTTAGTGTATACAGTTCCTGAGAAACATAGGAAAACAAGAGGTCACTGACCTTGAAACTCTACTGACAGGTTCTGATAGCTAGATCAGCATTCCTGTGACGTTTCATGAAAAAATGTCAAGTAGTTTCAGAGTAGTCATTACAAGTTTTTACTATATAACACTATGTGAACAAAGATGGCCACTGGCAGAAGTAGTCGCTACAAACTTGTTTTTAAAAAATCTATTTTTAGCTGTGGCGGCCATCTTGAATTTCCGGCCGACCTGAAATTTTGCTAGGATCAACTAGACAGGGCAACATTCCTGTGAAGTTTCAAGAAAATCCGTTTAGTAGTTTCCGAGGAGGAGTCGCTACAAGTTTTTACTATATAACTCTATGTAAACAAAGATGGCCACTGGCAGCTATGTTTAATGTCGAATCAAAATGACGACAAGGACCATAATCATGTCACGCTGATCATTTTTGAAAAAGTCCCATATCAATATCACTTATAGTTTTCCAGAAATAGTCGCTACAAACTTGTTTTTTAAAAATCTATTTTTAGCCATGGTGGCCATCTTGAATTTCCAGCCTACCTGAAATTTTGCTAGGATCAACTAGACATCAGGAGCAACATTCGTGTGAAGTTTCATGAAAATCCGACAAGTAGTTTCAGAGAAGTAGTCGCTACAGGTTTTTACTATATAACTCTATGTAAACAAAATGGTCGCTGGCCGCCATGTTTAATGTCGAATCAAAATGATTTTCGACAAGGACCAACATCATGTCATGCTGATCATTTTAGAAAAACTCCCATAATAATATCACTTACAGTTTCCAGAAAGTAGTTGCTACAAACCTTTTAAAAAATCTAGGATCAACTAGATATCATGGGCAACATTTCAGTAAAGTTTCATGAAAATCTATCCAGCAGTTTCAGAGGAGTAGTCCCTACAAAAAAAGGTTTAAAGACAGAAGGACGACGGACACCGCACCACTGCATAAGCTCTGCTCAGTAGAGCTAAAAACAATAATACAATCGCCACTGCCAAACAACATTGATTGTTACAATAAAGTGATCCCTTGATGATGCAGGATAAACATAGTTTGAAGTTTATTTGTACTCACAAGATTCTGCAGGTTCTCAATGGCCGACTTCAAGGCTGCCATTGACGGGGGCTGCATGGCCTGACTCACAAATGGTAATATCTCACCTAGCTTTAGTAGCTAGAAAGAAAATATGAAGAAATTATTTTGTAGTCATAGCTTAACAAATAAACATTAAACTGAAAATAATCCACAACAAATAAAATTTTGACGAAAAAAGGGTCTCCGGTAATACAAGGTCTATTTTGACGTGGAATTGATATGCACATCTTGCCATCATAGGTACGCATCCTGTAAAGCTTCAAAACAATCGGTAGAAAACTGTGGGAGGAGATACACACAAACTTTTCGGGATGGACGGACACTTGGACAGACATGTCTTATGCTATATGACCCCTCACCATTCAGTGGTACATGTACATACTTGTACCACATAATTTGTGGTTTGGGATTAGTTATAAAGCCATGGCTGCAATATCATAATACACTACACCAGTATGTAAATAAAGGCCGAATCACGGCTTGGTCCATTTCGTTCAGCTTGGTGTGGAGACGGAATTCCCTCGTCGATTTCAATAACCATTAAAAATACCAGATTACAGCAATAAACAAGAGTTCAGACTGCTTGGTGTTGTACGAAAAAGACCGAAGCAACATGTGACAACGATATATACAGGCATTTTTAAAGTTATGTGATATTATAAAATAGAATCTCACATTTGTGCCCAAACATGCACTCATGTAAGTTAAGTTTCATAATCAACCTCCATATACACAATTACTGTTTAAGGAGAAAACAGTGGACAATATTACCGTAAAACAAAAGTCCTTATTAAGTTTAGATTTTAAATTATTTGATATGAATTTTTACATCACTTAAGATTCAACGAGAATTACAAGAAAACTTGATCTGACAAAGATAAAATCTAATATCATGCAGATATGCCCTTTTCAACCTAAACAATTTTGCTTATTCGGCAGTGACGGATAAAGCAAAAAGGTCAAATATCTCTGCATTTATTGTACGTAATGTTGTTCGACGGAATGCAGAACTAGAAATGTGTCCATAGGACACGGACGTACGCACTGAAAACAATCATCAGAAAACATGACGAAAAAGATTTTGATGCGGGATTGATATGCACATCTTGACATCATAGGTAAGCATCCTGTAAAGTTTTAAAACAATTGGTTTAAACTGTGGGAGGAGATAAACTCACAAATTTTTTGGGACGGACAGACGTACAGACATATCCACCAGGGCTTCTAAAATTCCCAGACCGAAATCTGTTTCTCCGGACCGTTTTTCTTTTCAAAATCTCTGTTTAAATCGGTCCCAGATATTTTATCTATCGGTCGTTAAAAAATCTACAATTGCCCTTCACACTCCTTCTGATATCCTAAAATATGCCTTCGGCAATATTCTTTGATCCATAACACGATTGTTTGTCACTCACTGTGCTAAAGTAGGTCAATTTGGTCAATTTGGACTAAACCATTACCAATAGTAGAGAGTTTTCCGGAAGAGACTATAGCCAGTTATCATGCCTTTGATATGTGATCAGTGAAAGTATATCACGCGTTCTGTCGGTTCACTGAAGCGAGTGTTACCGTCTGTAATTTCTTTGATATACCGTTAGTCGTAAGGTGTTAGCCTGTTTGCTTGTGTCGGTTTCTTTTTTTAAGTAGCCAAAGTTGGGACTGAAATTTGTTTGCGTCATTAAAAAAATTAAAATACCGAGATGTGTCAATTGTTTGTTTGATTTTTTTTTTACAATAACTTTAAGTATAATATTAATGACATTAATTAAGGAAAGTGATCAAACCTGACACTGTTTTTTTTTAAGTCGGACCGAAATTGTTTGCGTTAGTCGTAACATTTGGTATTAATTAAGCTAATTGATGAAAAACGATATTACTCACGTTTATGTAAAATCGTATATAATCCGCTAGTCCGCGCGTGTTAGTCCGCGTTTTATACCTACCCGGTTTATTAAACACTTCCGGTTCAATTCTTCAAATGATCAACAATTTTAATATTGAGTGAAAATTATTCATTCAGTAAAGCGAAGACATGATGTCAGTCATTAAAATGTACAAATTGTGATAAAGTAAGTTATAAATAATACAAATATAATACAAACATACATTTTAAATAGTTCTCTATATCAATGACTAAACGGAAAAAATGCATGGTGCAGCTGACATGGTGGGGTACGGCGATTTTAGTGATTTTTTCAAAATAAGTGCGATTCTTACGGCAGTAAAAAACCTGGACCGATTTGCATTTTAAAATTTTAGAAGCCCTGATATCCACTATTGATACCTTAAAGACATTTTCTATAGTTTTTTCTGCACAACAGATTTTCTTTAAACTTTTTGTACAGTAAGTCTGTTATATATATAGACAGAAAAGGCAAAAATAATGGTAAGTCACCATGCTTGTTAAAATTTTAAAAAATAATTTGTAATGCCACCGTCATGTCAATCTGTCCAAAAAGTTGAACAAGTCCATAAAATAGCTAAATAAGATATTTTTGAAGTCTAATCATTTATTCATTGGTCACAATTCTGCTAAAATTGTATTAAAGTAAAGAACATTTAATTACAATAACATTTAAAGCTCATCTTTATGTAAAACCAATATTTTTTTTACAAAATCTATTGAGACCATTACCACAATTTATGCACAAATTAGCCCATAATGATACAATTTCCTTTTTGTTTTGTATGTTCCCAATAACAGAATTTTTTTAAACTTTCTAAGCACATAATTTAACATATATAAAAACAAAATGTGCAATAAAAATGATAGGTCCCCATGCTTGTTTAGAAAAAGAATTTGAAACCCTACCCCTATGCTAAAAGGCCAAGTTTTGTATGAAATTATATAGAAATGGTATATTTTTCTTTTTTGTTATGTTCCTAATAACAGAATTTGTTCAAACTCGTTGCTTGTGCAGTGTGGCGGCAGTAAAACGCCTCCCCGCGCTTGCAATCAGTACTGTTATTCATTCGATCTTTGGAGATCGCTGAGCCCGATACTTATATTTAGTTTTCGGTAGTACATTTTCAATTTCTTCTGTTTCCTTACTTAATTTTTGATTCGGTGGTTCCACTACTCCGGCCTATAAAAGGCTCTGGGTATTGTTTAACCACTTATAGGATATGTTGTCTGCTTTTTAATTTAGTCTTTTGGCTGTTACTTGTGATACGCAGGCTTCATAACCGCTGCTCCCAACTAAATTCCATTATGTTTATTCCGCTCTTCGGGGCATTTAATTTTATTAGATACTGGGACCATACGCCGTACGACATGGGGAAGCATATAACTCCATGTCCACCGCCGTATGCATGCCATCTTTGGGATGGTTAAAATTGTGTACTATTGATTTTATGAATATTGAGTTCTGCTCAACCCGGGGCTAGAGGGCGTGAGCGGTAGCTAGCATATTTCACTACCGCTCATGAACAGTCTCAATCAAACCGAGACTGCACTATTTCGTATGTGTCGTGCTCGGCCGTTTCCAAAGGTCCATTATCATACTTGTTTTTTTCCTAGGCACTTATTTGAACATATATTTAGACAATATTATAAAATTATTGCCTTTTAGTGAGGTCGATATGTGTATTTATCGACCTGAGAAAAGTGATATCAGGTCGATAAATACACATATCGACCGAACCTAAGAGGCAACAATTATTTTATTATTAAATCAAATTATTCATGGAAATTGAATTTTTCATACTTATTTTTCATTCCATTTTCAAAGAAAGATATTAATTCAACAAAAATCAATGTTTTATCAGTTTTAATAGTTCAACAATGAAAACTTAATATTAATAATCACAGAATGTTTTCAAATAATATAATCATCATTTAATCATTTTGTCCAAGTCATATCCTCTTTTTCACCATACAGAGTGAGGAGGCTGTAACACTAAGCAGTAACAATAACTATAAAGTAACTCACAATGTCACATAAGTTCATTTCACAGATTGCAAAACAACACTTTACTGACGATAGTTAAAGTGTACGTGTATATTTTGACAATTGTAACTCACAATGTCACATAAGTTCATTTCACAGATTGCAAAACAACACTTTACTGACGATAGTTAGAGTTTATGTATATATTTTGACAACTGTTGAATACCGGCATAGGGAATGGATAATCACTGGTGTCCATGTTTCTGTTGTTTACTTGAATATTATTTCTCTGCACATATGTCTGGTTTGTGTCCCTTGTTGCCAAGATATTATCCCCATTGTCATCATTAAGAAAATCATCCATTTCATCAAAGTTGTCATGTACCGCCAAATCCTTTACTAGGGCATCTGATTGAGAGTTTGTCAAGGGCTCCATGTTTTCAATGTTGATATCATCCAAGTCAATCTTAGAACATGTGCTAGTTTCTTGTTTACCTGGTGTAAATTTGCCGCATAATTTCTTGTTTATTGTGTTTGACATCAACTTTTTTGTACTATTACTGGTTTTGCCCGCGTAAGTTTTGAGAGAGGACTCCACTTTATGTCCTGTGACTGACATTATATGTCTACTAGGAAAATGAGCTACATCTAGAGTGTTTACGGTTGTAGCGCGCAGAGTGTGGTTTGTATATCTCATCGATAATCCTGCCAACTTACTGATATCGGCCATAAATGAGCCCAACTTGTTGTGTCCTAATTTGATGTTGTCAAAGTAAATCCCTTCAATAGGTTCCTTTCGTGGCTTTTGGAACAGAGCATGGCACAGTGGATTAAGTCGTCTTACATACTTCACGAATGAGCGTACTGGGCATCTGTCACTTCCTGGAATAAACAACAGAGATGTTTAATTAAATATCAACTTAACTAGTCTTAAGCCAGTCTTAAAACAATTATTATTATATTGCATGGAAATATTTTCACATAGAAATTTAATTGGGCCGCGTCGCGGCAAAACCTGTCTAACTGATGTTTATGACATTTATTTTTTATTTACACTACCTACCAGAAAATACATGTTAAAACTTTCAGACTGAATAGCAAGGAACACAGATCCTGATCAGACGCAGCATTAAAAGTATTTAAAGTTATTTAGCATTATAAGGGGCAAGGGACTTTGGATCTTTATTTTCATGTGTATCAGTAAAAAAATGCTTACCTTTGATTTCATATATATGACCATCCGACGCCTTTTCATCATCATCTTGGTGGTTTTTCGTCTTTTCGTCATTTGTTTGGTAGACATACAGACTCCCAGAATCATCCTGGGTCACCGCGAAGTCTTTCCGGGTCAAGTCTGTTAAGTTCTTCCTCCCATTAACATTATATCCATGAAGACCTGCATTAACAAAAAAATCATTAAATTATAAATATTTATTTGTAAGCGCATTCACATGACGATCACTGAATTTACAGATTTTAATTATTTTCAAATTGTTACCAACGTTTTCAGGATTTTTTAATAGAGAATTTCTGGATTTTATAGGCCATAAATAATTAATAATAGGGTCTGCGAGTAGTTCAAATAACTCATAATGTACGTTATATAACGTCGGATCACACAAACAGATAGTTCCCGTTACTTATGCAACATAGTATATGCTGCTCGCCAAATTGGACAGGTAGGCTTTTTCCGCAAGGCACATACACCGGTTTCCTCCCATAGCAAGACCACTCGAATGGCGCCAATGAAAGCGATTAATATAAGTTGTATAACGTTCTACGTGATCGTTGTAAAATAAATAATTTTAATAATAATCCCCGTAATAATAGCAAGGGTGTGGGCTTCACCGGTTACCGGTTCTTTACCGGTGTCTCCATAAAATCGGCTAATAGATATAAAAAAAATTACCTTGTATTGTAAGTGGGCAGCATCTTCCAAATTCTGAGTGACATAGGTGTATGCCTTTTCAATATCACTGTCTGAGATGCAGGGGTGATGGTTTACAGCTCCCTTCCCTACTTTTTTTAGCTCTTTTTTCAACGACAAGAATGCTCGCTTAGAAGAACAAAAATCATCTCCCTTAGTAATGTCAATGGTGTCCAATGTTCGATTGGCACTAATGTATCGCTGAATTCCGTGTCTGTAATTTACGAGTGTTGTTTTCTTATAGTGTTCCCCTTTAGCGTTTCTTGCTTCTAAATAAAAATTCTCTAGAAGAGAATTTAAGTCTTCCTTAGGCAGATTAACAAAATCCACTGGTAAATCCTTTTCGCTAAGGTAATCAGTCAACACTTTGACAGCGGTTTTCGTGCTAAGTTTACGTATTTTCTGCATCAACATTATCCAAAAGTTCACTTTTTTTCTCCGCAGAATGACATGCAAATCGTGAAGACGCCATTTTTACTTGTGTCGTTTGGAAGGTACAGCACGTGGAGTCGATGTAAACACGCGATTTCATTGGCCAGTTTTACCGGTTGAGACTAAAACCCCGTAACATTCCCTCGGAACACATTTGACTCCGCCCACAGGTCAATATACAAAAGTCAATATACGTTTTTCAGGTCAATATAACTTTTTGTTTTTAATCATGTGATCAACTTTTAACCAATTGTATTCATTGAATAATTTGATTTAATAATAAATTCAATTAAATTTATAGATCACCATGCATATTGAGATTTAATATTGGTTTTTGGAACCGTACCATTATGCTTAAATTGTTTAATTTTGTTGGAATTTTTACAAAATGCTATATTTTTCCTATTTTATGTATCAAATAATAGGCCTTTATTTAAATAAAGACAATAAAATAAAATAAAAAATTTAAATAAAAAAAAAAATTAAAAAAATATTTCCAAAAAAAAAAAAGACAAAAAATAGAACTAGACATCAAAAGCAACATTCCAGTAAATTTTTAGGAAAATCCATCCAATAGTTTTAGATGCGAAGTCTCCCAAAAAAGCTGCGCATGGAAAACTACAGCAAATGCCTTAAGCAGTCACTGCATTTGTCCATCCAATGCTCAAGTGTTTTTTCCTGTGTCCTATACAGCTTAGGAGGTACACAAATACTTGGACAAACTTTGACAGTCCAACACTAAGTGGTCAAAAATAACATGTATTTTTTTAACCACTATACCTTTATTACAATGCGTAATAGATGTTATTGTTTAGTGGTTACCACCTAATCAAAATGTACCACCTAGGCTATTGGACTGACATACAAAATACCACTTAAGCTATTGAATGCAAGCAACTGGCAGACGGACATGGCTAACTCTTTAAGCCCACTCACCATTCAGTGGTGAGCCAACTCACCATTCAGTGGTGAGCCCACTCACCATTCCAGTGGTGAGCCCACTCACCATTCAGTGGTGAGCCCACTCACCACAGTGGTGAGCCCACTCACCATTCAGTGAGTAGTGAGTAGTGAGCCACTCACCATTCAGTGTCTTTCAGTATCAAGTTTATTAGTCTCACAGAGCCTCGCTTGTACACTTGATATTCTCTATATAAATATAAAGGTTCATACCTTAATTTGAAGACAGAGTTCCTCCAAACGTGTCCGTAATATTTCCGGTGGCAAGTAGTCGAGCATTAGTGATTCCTGTAGACTCGTGTACAGATGATAGCACTCACCGGCCTGCACTCTGGGGGTAATACAGAGATTATTTACGGTAAGTACCATAATCAACCTTAACCACTGATGATACTTAACTGAGACATGAATAGAAATGTAAAAGATAGGTGGGATACATGCACTGTGTCAAAGGATTCCTATAAATGAGACTACGTTTTGTTTCCATACAAGAGTTCTGCCTAGCGCGGCATATACGCCGTCGTTTCATTGTTGTAGACTTTATACTTTGAAAGTTATTATCCACAATCACTTTTAAAAGGCAAGATTAAGTTCCAGGTTAAACGTCTTTTCTAAGGGGAATATATTAAAAAAAACATGAACACAGAGTTATGGGTCTTTATCAAATGTATTCATTGGATCATGCTGAAGATGTGTACAAATTTTCATTGTTGTAGACCTTATACTTTGAAAGTTATTAGCCACAATCAATTGTCAGGTGAAAGTTAATGGACAGACAACGCCACGACACAATACGTCACTACAGGTGTATAAAAATATATTTTAAATAGTTTCTAAATCTCTCTCTCTCTCCCTATCCACTATTGTCTTTTATTTTA
This sequence comes from Cyrtodaria siliqua, assembly GCA_037043455.1. NCBI lineage: Eukaryota > Metazoa > Mollusca > Bivalvia > Adapedonta > Hiatellidae > Cyrtodaria > Cyrtodaria siliqua. The sequence goes on from JAWPHD010011779.1 coordinate 66,148, forward strand.
CTATTACTTTCAATTCTCTCCCCTGGAGAGTAACATTTCTTGGATTATATATGTGAAACGATACTTTGGTACAACTGTTTATTTATTTAAATGATCATATCCCTGTACACGTTACTAGCTAGTATTCTGTCAGAAACCATATATTGTTGTGCATATTATATAATACATTATAACAAATAAAAATATTAAAATATAAAAAATATTTTTATATAAACTGCCTACCTGCCCGCCCTACCTCGTCGTTGTTTAGCATTCGCTTTAGAAACCATCTGTGATGCAAGAGATAACAAGTTAGTTTCTGGCGAGAAATCCTTCACTTTGATTCTTCCACTGTCTATGACAAATACAACGTCATCTATAGTGATACTGAAATATTTACATCAAACATTATTTAAAGGGACACATGGTAATCTAGATTTTTTTTAACTTATGGCATCTCGCTAGTTTTTGTACATAACTTGCATATTTGCAATTATTTTTAATAATTATTTCAATATTTCAAAGCATTTTTCTTTTGCATATATTTCTAATTTCTGATTATTCTGCACTAATAATATAAATAGAAGGCCACGGCCTGCATGTCAAGCTCTATGTTGATGAAATCCAGACTGGTCTATATTCTTATTTGACCAACACCAATGTCAATCCCATGAGATATTCGTTCGTAACATGCACTTAGTATTGAATTCAATAATCCAAAGTAAGTCACAGTGACCCGAGATTTTGGACACGATAATAGATGTATATGATGAACATTCTGGTGGAGTTTGGTGAAAATCCTGCAAGAAAGAAGCAAGATATACATGTCATAGCAGAGACTAGACATGACCTATATTTGTGCAAAGTAGGTCACAGCGACTGATACTTTGCGCATGATGTAGATGCATATAAGGAACATTCTGGTGGTGAAAATCCTGAAAGTAATGATGAAGATATAAATAAATGAGTCTGGCGCACAGATGAATGAACAAAATGACACATATACACCTCGACGATATTGTGATCGGTACGTCGACATCCGTAGACATTACTCTTACTAATGAACAGATTCCTATGGTTCTTTAACATGATCGGAGAATAGACTGTGCTACCCAGAACCACTCGTTTACGTCCCCATTCGGAGCATCTCTGTGGCCGAATGGTTAATGAAATTGCGCTGTAAACCTCCGCCTCTCACCGCTGCGGGTTCGAATCACACTGGGAGCTCGACTTTTGAGAAAGTGTCAATTCTTACGGATGGCGGGAGGTGTACAGTACTGGTTCTACCCAGGAAAAGTAGGTGGTCTGCCTCCACCACAAAAAATCGACCGTCATAAAAATTATATAACCTTCCATGTGTTAAAAATGACGTAAAACACCATACAAAAAAATAAATTACGTCCCCATTCGACGGACACAGTTAAGTTAGAGTCTTTTCCAAGAACACACTGCAAAAACTCAGGGCGCCGGTGAAGTTTAAACCCAGATTCTGCAGATTTCAAGTTCATTGTACTATCTGCTGGGCCATGCCAGCCCCCTGAGTTAAAAATACATTAAATCAAAGTTAAATCACAGTTAAAAATATACTGTCACAACATACAGATATTTTACTGGGATAGCTTTGATGTTTATCTTGTTATAAAGAGCATTTCAACAAATGCAGTTTCTCAGATCACAGTTTGTCTTACAAACAGTACAAATATACAAACAGTTGCACACAATTAAGTCACCACATTTACCTCGTTTCCGCAATATTGGTTGCTATGACGATCTTGCGGACACCAGGTGGAGGTCTATCAAACACTTCTCTCTGGTTCAGGGTGGGCATCATTGAATGGAGAGGTATGATCCTGAACGTGTCTGTAACAGTCACACAATATAATCAGAGGGTATTTATACTTTACACATGCTCATCACCCAATTCCCTTCATTTGAGTCATTCGTATGACGACAGGGGAAATTCCATAGGTGTACTCCTACTGTGCTTGGATATGTGCAGGGATATGATTCATGTGTGAAAAAACTGAACCCGTATGCAGAGGCTCATGAGTCATCATAAAAAAAAGTGATCTTATCTTCTAGCGTTTGTCAAGTGGGGTGGGGCGACTTTTTACTTTTTACTGTAAAAAGTCACCCCAACTTCAAATCAGAAGTGTTATTACTTATTGGCCCCTTGGGGTCTTTGAGCCCAATCATTGTGGCTTTAATGCAGAATACTGCTTAAGCCGGTGATAGGGTATGTTAGAGGTGTGGCACCTTATAAACCCCTCATGAACATACTCAATAAAGCAGTTTGATACTTTTCTCTTTTTTGTGTTTTTTGTTTTTTCATAGGGATCCACTTTTCAGTATTCACTTAAAGTGCTGCTAGCTAGTCTTAGCACTAACATTTATATGCTGAACGTCAAGCAAGGGTGCGACTAGTACCATTTTTATGAAGTATTTGGTGTGACCCGGCCAGGGATCAAACCCAGGACCATCCTGCATATCTGGCGAAACTCTATCACACATCCAACACTGTATTCGTTTAAGACCAACTATGTCATGCCAATCACTTCAATAAAGATCTTATATCAATAACCCTCTTACTGTTTTAGAAAATAAGCAATCATACATGTTTTTGTCTATTATTTTGGTATTTTAGTTTGCATTATTGAGATTTAAGTTTGAACCAACTTACAAGACATCACAAGGAATGCTGTTGTGAAATTTCATGAAAAAACAGCGACAAAGATTTTCCTATAAAGAATTCCCTGTATGTCTATGTAAACATGTTTGACTCTCAAAACTGTTTTTTCCTGTCTGTATTTAGACATGTTGGTCATGTTGGGAATTTGCAGATTTTTATTTTAAGTAGGATCCATTACACATTATTTCGTGAAATTTCACCCGCTAGTTTTGGAAGCAGATTAAAGTAAATGCACAGACAACAATGCACATAAGTTTCCCTGACATTCAGTCATATTTTTATTTAGGATATTCAATATACTCATCTACAATTGCATGCTGTCATGTTTACTAATTGCTAATTTGTGAATACTGAAACATGGTTCATACAGACTTTTCAAACCTAAATTTAGGGCCTTTTTAGGGCCTTTTTAGGGACATTTTCGCTAAATTTAGGGCCTCAATATTTATAGCATAATTATGCGTTTGACTAAAATTCCTGCTTACTGCTACAGTAAAACCCCTCTAAAGTGACCCCTACAAGAAGATAGGTGGCAGCTTAATGCAGCATGATAGTATTGTAGAAAGCTCCTCTAATAGCTTTCTGCAAACTATAGTGCTGCATTAAGCAGTCACCTGTAAAAAAAAACACTAAATGTGTATATTGTAAGCGGTTGCATTAGCTGGGTTTTACTGTATTTATAGCCAATAAACCTGGACCTACCTAAGATTAAACAGTTTTCAGCTCTGTGGCCTTGTCACCTAAGATTAAACAGTTTTCAGCTCTGTGACCTTCTCACTGATCTTACTCTCCGAGTACACAGCGATCTGGCTGTCTGGGAACATAGTTTTAAAAAGCTTGCCTACTGTCTCATTCGATTTGTAGGAATTATGGTTAACGACAGTTTGCAATGTCCACAAAATTTCTGCCTTCAAAACATTGGTTTTCGCTACATATGTTTGCATGTGTCCACTTGTCGAAGCACACTCGCACCATCAGCAGTGGTAGTCGAACGAGGAGGTGGGGGAGGAATAGTAAATGTTCCCATGCCTCTTTGCGTAGAATCTAATCTGGTTGACTTTGTGCTTTTCACCTTTTTCATGCGAGCGCAAAGCACCTTCTCCCATCTTGCCAAGATCAATCAACTTTTTACAAACTTTACAATACGCCTTGAACTTATCTTCCGCTTTCATTGCCCAGCCATACGTTGTACACCACTTTTGGTTGAATACGCATTTGCCCATGACGAATTGATAGCAGCTACACGTGATAAACAGAGCGTAAAGAAAATACCGTCTCCATAGGTAAACTAAACCGCATAATAACGCTCCATTCGGTTGCCTTCGGACGTTTTCCTTAACACAGCTTACTCTAAAATTAGAACGGATAAACCAAAGCCGCATCTATTGATTAATGAACCGCATTCGTTTCGAAACGGAAATATACGGAAACTACCGAAGATACATTACGCAACAATACGGGAAATTCCTGCCCAGTACAAAACATCAAGAATTTCGATACAGCCAGCCCATATAATGTGAGAAATGAAATTTAGGGCCACCAAAACTAATTTTTAGGGCCGTATAGAGTAAATTTCGGAACTTTTTAGGGCCTGACATGCAATTTAGGGCCTTTTCAAGCAACTCATCAAAATTTAGGGCCTTTTCAAGTCTGTGCGAACCATGTGAAATGCCACTGCATGCCTTCATCACTATATATTATTATATATATTTCAGCTGGACGCTGACGATGCAAGGGTGGTGACAGTAGCTCAAGTTGTGTTTTTTTTGTTCCAAAAGATATGAAACTGCCAAGTTACTTTTTGTCTTCACACAGCTGTTTTTCTGACCTGCACACACATACACCCACAATTTTATATTTCATAACTTACTAGAATTGAACATCCTGTCGCCAGACAACATTTTATGCAGGTCACCAATTTCTGCCCAGCCAGGAACAAACACCAATATTGCACCATCCTAAAAGACACACAAATGGGTAACTGTAAATATCTCTCATATGCAAATATCCATTTAGTGATGAAAGTATTGGCTTATTTTTGGTAGACACTTACACCTTCATGTATTATATACACTTACATATTTTTGTATTATATACACTTACATCTTTTGTATTATATACACTTACACTTTTTTGTATTTTGGGCCATCCCTCTGTTGTTAATCATCTGATCTAGTTGGTTTTCGAATTTGTCCGAGATTTTATTAAAATCAACAATCTGACCAAGTTTTGTGAAGATCAGATGACAAATGAACGCTCTATCGTCTAGACGAGGCAAAATGTAATATATTTAACTAAATTCAGGGCGATAACTCTGGCATTACTGGTCCGATCTAGCCGTTTCTCAAATTTATTCGAGCTATCATTGATATCGGATGAAAAATAAATGCCCTTTCGTCTTAACACCGGAAAAACTTAACTGTAAGACGGACAATGGAGCTAACAATCTTTTCACGTGTATCTCCCATATAAGTGCAGGAGGACCACACCTAAAAACAGGCAGCATAAAGAACAAGAGGGCCAAGATGGCCCTAAATCGATCACCTGAGTAATGGCACATTATCAAACTTCTACGAAATCTTATGGTCATATACAATCTGTGCAAGTTTGGTTAAGACTGTTCAAAAAATGTGGCCTCTGTTGTGTTAACAACATTGATATAAAGACACTGATAAAGTTTGGTAAGGATCAAATATAAAACGAAGGTGCTAGAGTGTAACACCTGGGGCAGGGCCAAATGTGACCCCAGGTAATATATGAGAGGTGTGTGCCTTGTGGTTTCAGAGAAGATTTTTTAAGTTTTTCCTTATACAAGTCTATGTAAAACATGTGACCCCTGGAGCGGGTCCAAATGTGACCCCAGGGTCACCATTTGAACAAACTTGGTAGAGGACCATAAGGTTATAGCAAATGCAAAATATTCAACATCTGGCTCTTGCAGTTTCAGAGAAGAAGATTTTCCCCAGTTTTTCCCTATACAAGCCTATGTAAAACTGTGACCCCCCGGGCAGGGCCAAATGTGACCCCAGGGACACAATTTGAACAAAACTAGTAGAAGACCATAAGCTTATAGCAAATGCAAAATATTAAACCTCTGGCTCTTGCAGTTCCAGAGAAGAAGATTTTTTTCAACTAAGGAACTTAAAGAGTATAGTAAATGCAAAATATTTAACCTCCGGCTCTTGTAGTTCCAGAGAAGAAGACTTTTTTATGTTTTTCCCTATACAAACTTTTTTATGTTTTTCCCTATACAAGTCTGTGTAAAACTGTAACCCCCGGGGTGGGATCAAATGTGACCCCAGGGTCACTATTTGAACAAACTTGGTAAAGGACCATAATCTTATAGTAAATTCAAAATATTAAACCTCTGGCTCTTGCAGTTATAGAGATTTTTTGATTTTTTTCCTATACAAGTTTATGTAAAAATGTGACCCCCGGGGCGGGGCCAAATTTGACACCAGGGTCACCATTTGAACATACTTGGTAGAGAACCATAAATTTATAGCAAATGCAGAATATTAAACCTCAGGCTCTTGCAGTTCCAGAAGAAGATTTTCTTAGTTTTTTCCCTATATAAGCCTATGTAAAACTGTGACCCCCGGGGCGGGGCCAAATGTGACCCCAGAGTCACCATTTGAGCAAACTTGGTAAAGGACCATAATCTTATAGTAAATGCAAAATATTAAACCTCTGGCGATTAGGTCTACCGTATTTGTCGGGGTATAGCGCGCATGCGCATATAACGCGCACCCCGACTTTGGGCCTGAAATCCTTGGAAAAAAACTTTTTTTTTATGTATTGTAGCGTAATCCGCGCATTAAAAACATGTGTTTTCAATTTCAGGACAGCAGAGCGCCATTTTGAAGCATTGACCAAAGAGGAAATGTAAAACGAATTTTGATTTGCTAAAACGAAGCTGCATGTTAGACTGTGTTTTTTTACTCAAGTGTAAATAAACTTGTACTGTTGAGTGTACTTTTGTTGTTTACTCAAGTTTCAATAAAATAAAAAACCCACGCCCGTGTTCAACTTTTATTACGATCATATTATATTTAATATTTTGGATTGACAAAACAGATTATTCTTTCGAATAAATATGTGCTGGCCCTGAAAAGGACCGTTTTGTTCTGCTAACCCTTAAAGTTTTATATATGTTTGCTTAGAAAACAAATTCGAAGCCAGGTTCAGTCTCGAAATCATCAACACTACAAACTAACCGGAAACGAAATGAAACGTATGTAGTACGTTTCTAGTACGTTTCTATATAAACTCAGTGAATAATTTCGAAAATCCTCTATCACTAACAATGTTCTAAGTAAAAATTCAAGAAGTTTCAATGTAAATGTTGCTCTCAGAGTTTTATATGTGCATTAGATAACTAAACTAATGCGTAACTTTTCTTTTATTAGATGTAAGAGTCTTTTATTAGACAAATCTTATCAAAAACGAAAATAATTGTGTAGTAGGGATATTCCCGAAACTGTACACTCGCCTCTGGATAAGAATAGATTCTAAAAATAGACTTTTGTGATTTGGACAAAAAAACAACTTCAAGCAGTCTAAGCTGTTTGCACCCTGATAATAATCAGAGAGCAAACGTATAGAGTATAAGACTGCTGTAAACCTAAACCCCAAACACTAAACTCTACTCGTAGATATTTAAAGTTCCCTAGTTAAAAATAGAAGTAAAAATTAAATTCACACCAGTAGACCGGTAGACAAAAGACGTCTATCCCGGTCGAGTGTCACATGTTTGTTTAATAATTAGTTATGATTGTTTGCGGTCAGTTAACAAAAACCAAACACTTCACACTTAACACGTTTTCCCAATCAAATGAACCCTTGAACCCATTTAGGAATAATCATGATTCTACGTTGTCGAAATTCAGAAATCAACTTTAACAAATAAGTAAGGGGGGTCGTTTGTTTATTAGAAATAATTATTATACATAAAATTCTATTGTATTCTATTAATAAAATATGCACTAAACCAGTCTGCGCGTTCGGAAAACCCCAGCCTCGTTTTCATTTCAAAATGCCGATTGATGTAAACGATTGTATTTTTCAACATTTCAATGGTATTTTCTCAACAATAATCAACATAAAACATGGTAAAGTTTGATTTTATTATTTTTATTGATAATAAGCATATAGCATACAACGCATTTTATTGAAACAATAGAAACAAGCCAACTTTTGTTCGATTCAATCTCTAGTAAACGGCCGGTTATGCGACTTTTTGAAAACCACAAAACTTCTCGTCTTGGCTGAAAAAAAAAAGTAAATCATTACTTGTTGCTTAAACCGCGCACCCCAACTTCAGCCACAGAATCTGGGGTAAAAAAGTGCGCGCTATACCCCGACAAATACGGTACGTAAAACAGTGAACGCCGGGGCGGGGCCAAATTTGACACCAGGGTCACCATTTGAACAAACTTGGTAGAGGACCATAAGTTTATAGCAAATGTAAAATATTAATCCTCTGGCTCTTGCAGTTCCAGAGAAGAAGATTTTTTCCAGTTTTTCCCTATACAAACCTATGTAAAACTTTGACCCCGGGGCGGGGCAAAATGTGACCCCAGGGTCACCATTTGAACAAACTTGGTAGAGGACCATAAGCTTATAGCAAATGCAAAATATTCAACATCTGGCTCTTGCAGTTTCAGAGAAGAAGATTTTTCCCAGTTTTTCCCTATACAAACCTATGTAAAAATACGACCTCCGGGGCAGAGCCAAATGTGACCCCAGGGACACCATTTGAACAAAACTAGTAGAAGACCATAAGCTTATAGCAAATGCAAAATATTAAACCTCTGGCTCTTGCAGTTCCAGAGAAGAAGATTTTTTTCAACTAAGGAACTTAAAGAGTATAGTAAATGCAAAATATTTAACCTCCGGCTCTTGTAGTTCCAGAGAAGAAGACTTTTTTATGTTTTTCCCTATACAAACTTTTTTATGTTTTTCCCTATACAAGTCTGTGTAAAACTGTAACCCCCGGGGTGGGATCAAATGTGACCCCAGGGTCACTATTTGAACAAACTTGGTAAAGGACCATAATCTTATAGTAAATTCAAAATATTAAACCTCTGGCTCTTGCAGTTATAGAGATTTTTTGATTTTTTTCCTATACAAGTTTATGTAAAAATGTGACCCCCGGGGCGGGGCCAAATTTGACACCAGGGTCACCATTTGAACATACTTGGTAGAGAACCATAAATTTATAGCAAATGCAGAATATTAAACCTCAGGCTCTTGCAGTTCCAGAAGAAGATTTTCTTAGTTTTTTCCCTATATAAGCCTATGTAAAACTGTGACCCCCGGGGCGGGGCCAAATGTGACCCCAGAGTCACCATTTGAGCAAACTTGGTAAAGGACCATAATCTTATAGTAAATGCAAAATATTAAACCTCTGGCGATTAGGTCTACCGTATTTGTCGGGGTATAGCGCGCATGCGCATATAACGCGCACCCCGACTTTGGGCCTGAAATCCTTGGAAAAAAACTTTTTTTTTATGTATTGTAGCGTAATCCGCGCATTAAAAACATGTGTTTTCAATTTCAGGACAGCAGAGCGCCATTTTGAAGCATTGACCAAAGAGGAAATGTAAAACGAATTTTGATTTGCTAAAACGAAGCTGCATGTTCATGTTTTTGATATATGAACCAACTTAATGCCGGTATCATACGACAACTGCATTGACTTTAATATCAACAATTGCCGCAATGTTATGGGCCGCTAACCTCTCAAATTATTATCTACTTTCGCCTAGGAGTCCAATACTCCACGGCGAGAATAAACTCTGTCTCTAGTCCATCTACTGTCATGTGTCTTTTGTATGTATAGTAAGTCTCAGTTGCGCATCTGATGGTATAATACCACTTACAATTTGACATTTTATAACTTTTAATGTTAGACAAAAATAATATCATATAAACTCTGTCTTTTTATTTTAATGGATGTAATTAGAATTTCGAAACCATGTGTAATGGGCATATCTTTATTTCATTTAAAAAATATATAGGTATATATCGTGGTTACATCAAATATTGACTGTATACAAACTATAGATATTACATATAAAATAACAGATATACTTTATTAGCTTATCTGTTTGAACCATTTGAAACAAATATAATCTATCAAGTTTGAGCGCTCAACTTAAAATAGAACTTATTACATTTGTCGTTTCAGTTTGTCGGTGACAATATTATCAAAGCAAGTTTTTGAAAAGGAAGACTCTAGCTAGCGTTAGCTAAACTCCTTAGAATATATCAATTCTGTTAGACTCATTTAATTAGCATTGATATCCTTGGGAAATATCACTGGCAGTTTAAAGCTTTAGTTCGACGTCGAAACCCTCACTGCTCATGCTAATTTACAATTATAAAAATGTTATCATAGTGAAAAACTGAAACGTCGGTTATAGTGAGTGACATATCATACATATATATAAATATATAAAATATACAATCATATAGTTCTAAACAAGAAAGGGTAGAGATATCATATATAAATAAATGCAATTTAAAAACGATGATATATTCTAAATGCAAATAAAAACAATGATATATCTTCTAAAGCTGGCGATTCGAAAGTTCTATACGTGTACTCTGCCTTTTAATGATTTATTTTAGAGAATTGTTGGGTTTCTGAAATCCGGTTATGTCACGAATGTCGTAAAAAATAATAAATAAATCTGAAGTTATAAAAGCTGTAAAAATTGATAAATCTGAAGTTATAAAATTATCCTTACCTTTATAAAGCTGATAAACATGTTGTTAATCTTTCAAGTTATAATCTCAATTATTTTCACTTTTATGTCCAGAATATCATACACGTCTAAACGGTTAGGCACGTGAGCGGAGAATGACAAAACGTTTTTACATATTATCTTTGAATGGTGTGAACCGAACGCACGGGACATCCATTATTTTTTGAAAAAATTCAATTTAATCATGTTATTTATTCCGTTTATTTGTTAGCGCACTTGGTTGTAAGATATTGTCTTAAGATATAATGAGTGTTTTTTTATTTATAAAATTGCAATTTATTCCGTATATCCGTGACACACTCAGCTGGCGCATAAAGTACGGATGAAGCTAGAGTGTAATAAAAATGCAATGTATATGTGTCTATGATGCATCACGCATTTGTTATGTGTCACTGTTATGTGTTACAGTTATGTGCCACTGTTATGTGTTACAGTTATGTGTCACTGTTATGTGTTACAGTTATGTGTTTACAGCGCAGGTCATGTGGCACATAATAGTATGATGAATATTTGTGTCTAATGATGCATCACGCATGTGTTATGAGTTACTGTTATGTGTTACAATTATGTGTCTACAGTTGTATGTTTCAAGTATGTGTTTATAGCGCAGGTCATGTTGCACATAATATCTTGATAAATATATGTGTCTATGATGCATCACGCATGTAAGCTAAATATATTATTAAACACATTATTAAACTATTTACTCTTTCTGAAATTTCATGACCTATCATGTCACTATACCATTTTTTGATGTGACGTAACATATCATAAATAAGTACGCCTTATCTCTGGTTTGCAACAGCTTTATTCTGTTCATCTAGAAATTATCTTAACTTGGATGACTTTGTTTAACATTAATATCAGGACGATCTGACGCATCATGCTATAAAAACATGTACGCCTTATGCCAGTTGTTATGTAATAATGTTATTTCTAATATAAAACAAAATGTATGGTGTATTGTATAAGCTATCAAAATACTTACTTTTTCTTAAATGTCATACCTATCATGTTACAATACCATTTATTTGATGTGACGTAGCATTGTCATCAAGTACGCCTTATCTCTGGTTTGCAACAAAAATATTATGTTAATTAGAAAAATTTCATACCTATTATGTCACAATACCATTTATTTGATGTGACGTAGCATTGTAATCAAGTACGCCTTATCTCTGGTTTGTAACAAAACTATTATGTTAATAAGAAAAGTGTCATACCTATCTTGTTACAATACCATTTATTTGATGTGACGTAGCATTGTAATCAAGTACGCCTTATCTCTGGTTTGTAACAAAACTATTATGTTAATAAGAAAAGTGTCATACCTATCTTGTTACAATACCATTTATTTGATGTGACGTAGCATTGTAATCAAGAACGCCTTATCTCTGGTTTGCAACAAAAATATTATGTTAATTAGAAAAATGTCACACCTATTATGTCACAATACCATTTATTTGATGTGACGTAGCATTGTAATCAAGTACGCCTTATCTCTGGTTTGCAACACAACTATTATGTTAATTAGAAATAAACAATGTTTGTATTTCATGCTATACATGTTTCTAATCTGTCTTAACCTGCTTGACTTACATGATAAATATATATGTCTGTGCTGCATCACGTATGTGTTATGTGTTACTGTTATGTATAACAGTTATGTTTTTACAGCGCAGGTCATGTGGCACATAATATTATGATAAATATTTGTGTCTATGATGCATCACGCATGTTTTATGTGTTATTGTTATGTGTTATAGCTATGTGTTTATAGCGTAGGTCATGTGGCACATAATATTATGATAAATATTTGTGTCTATGATGCATAACGCGTGTGCTATGTGTTACCGCTATGTGTTACGGCTATGTGTTTACAGCGCAGGTCATGTGGCACACAATATCATGATAAATATTTGTGTCTATGATGCATCACGCATGTAAGCTAAATACATTTATCTATCTCTAATTTTCTTTTGTAAGAGATGTCTATAATGGTTTGTTTACATTGTTCGATTTTGTTTATGTGTAAAACGTATTATTTGTTAAAACTGTGAAAATCATAGGAGAAATCATTTATCATTTTTGTATCACCATTCTTATAAACAAATATAGAATCATGGTTTATTGCTTCGTGCATTAATCTTCCATAATGTATATTTGCTATTCGTCTGGCGCTTCTATATTCTTTAAAGGCGCTCGTACACGTATATATATCTTTGATGTCTTTTAATTATAATTATTTCAAAGTTGTTAAAATACTAATATTTCAGAGAGTCTTATATTGTATATAGCGTTTTATATGTATGAGTATATATACATATATGCTTATTTCTTTGTTATATAGCGTTTTTATATATATTTAATTATTATTATGACTATATCTTGCGTAAAGGTGTATATCGTAGTAACAAAGAAGTATCTATGTTTTTATCGCTTGATAATGATATATTAAGATTTGAAGTGTGGGTAGACGTTACCGAAGAAAATCGCCCGACTCGTCGAGAAATGTTAGACTGTGTTTTTTTACTCAAGTGTAAATAAACTTGTACTGTTGAGTGTACTTTTGTTGTTTACTCAAGTTTCAATAAAATAAAAAACCCACGCCCGTGTTCAACTTTTATTACGATCATATTATATTTAATATTTTGGATTGACAAAACAGATTATTCTTTCGAATAAATATGTGCTGGCCCTGAAAAGGACCGTTTTGTTCTGCTAACCCTTAAAGTTTTATATATGTTTGCTTAGAAAACAAATTCGAAGCCAGGTTCAGTCTCGAAATCATCAACACTACAAACTAACCGGAAACGAAATGAAACGTATGTAGTACGTTTCTAGTACGTTTCTATATAAACTCAGTGAATAATTTCGAAAATCCTCTATCACTAACAATGTTCTAAGTAAAAATTCAAGAAGTTTCAATGTAAATGTTGCTCTCAGAGTTTTATATGTGCATTAGATAACTAAACTAATGCGTAACTTTTCTTTTATTAGATGTAAGAGTCTTTTATTAGACAAATCTTATCAAAAACGAAAATAATTGTGTAGTAGGGATATTCCCGAAACTGTACACTCGCCTCTGGATAAGAATAGATTCTAAAAATAGACTTTTGTGATTTGGACAAAAAAACAACTTCAAGCAGTCTAAGCTGTTTGCACCCTGATAATAATCAGAGAGCAAACGTATAGAGTATAAGACTGCTGTAAACCTAAACCCCAAACACTAAACTCTACTCGTAGATATTTAAAGTTCCCTAGTTAAAAATAGAAGTAAAAATTAAATTCACACCAGTAGACCGGTAGACAAAAGACGTCTATCCGGTCGAGTGTCACATGTTTGTTTAATAATTAGTTATCATTGTTTGCGGTCAGTTAACAAAAACCAAACACTTCACACTTAACACGTTTTCCCAATCAAATGAACCCTTGAACCCATTTAGGAATAATCATGATTCTACGTTGTCGAAATTCAGAAATCAACTTTAACAAATAAGTAAGGGGGGTCGTTTGTTTATTAGAAATAATTATTATACATAAAATTCTATTGTATTCTATTAATAAAATATGCACTAAACCAGTCTGCGCGTTCGGAAAACCCCAGCCTCGTTTTCATTTCAAAATGCCGATTGATGTAAACGATTGTATTTTTCAACATTTCAATGGTATTTTCTCAACAATAATCAACATAAAACATGGTAAAGTTTGATTTTATTATTTTTATTGATAATAAGCATATAGCATACAACGCATTTTATTGAAACAATAGAAACAAGCCAACTTTTGTTCGATTCAATCTCTAGTAAACGGCCGGTTATGCGACTTTTTGAAAACCACAAAACTTCTCGTCTTGGCTGAAAAAAAAAAGTAAATCATTACTTGTTGCTTAAACCGCGCACCCCAACTTCAGCCACAGAATCTGGGGTAAAAAAGTGCGCGCTATACCCCGACAAATACGGTACGTAAAACTGTGAACGCCGGGGCGGGGCCAAATTTGACACCAGGGTCACCATTTGAACAAACTTGGTAGAGGACCATAAGTTTATAGCAAATGCAAAATATTAATCCTCTGGCTCTTGCAGTTCCAGAGAAGAAGATTTTTTTCCAGTTTTTCCCTATACAAACCTATGTAAAACTTTGACCCCGGGGCGGGGCAAAATGTGACC
>JAWPHD010011780.1:0-80743 GCA_037043455.1 Cyrtodaria siliqua
TGACATAGACATAAAAGCGAAAGTAGAAATGTGGTAAATCTATCTGTGACGTGTCAAAATAGAACGTGACGTCATTCAACAGATTGGCTTGTTCTTATATGATACATGACCCCCTGTTTTTATTGCATTTTTATATTGGTGGACTCTCGATCGTTTGATCGATATGTGTTTTAAAATTTTCTACGGAGAAAAATGCGCATTTTTTATCTCTTGATATACATTCGTCCTATATAAAACAAAGAAGGAAAATCAATGGTGCAATGTAACCTAAATAGAGCTAAATGGGATAAATCGATCTCTCTTGGATTCGTACTTAAAGTCGAATTTCAGATGAAAACTAGTAAGCAGAGCTCTGAAACAGACACTGCACTTGCTTTTCTGTCGGTTTTGAGTATATTTAGTCAGTTTTCGTGTCCAACAGCCGTAATTTCAAGTTTCAGCTTTTTGTGGGTCTTAAAATGGCGTGCCTGGGCTACTTCTTTAATTGAAGTTTAATTCTTTGGTATGAAATGTAGGCTGCTGTTCGTGGAACATGTTTTTAAAACTTTATCTTCAAAAAAAAAGTTTGGTAGGTTTGCCACCAGTAAATCTTTACCCTACCCCCAAAAATAGAATATTGTGAACAGTTTTAGAAGGGTTTAACTTGTAAAATATGATTAATATACATAAAAACACTGACTTTGTAGCGTACGGCTATTATCAATTTTGATTTTAGTGGAACTTGTGGCATGTTTGAGCGTGTATATTCAACTAAAAATAGATAATATGCCACAAATTGATGGAATTTTACTAAGGAAACACGTTTTGGGGTGCAAATCTGAATATTGTACATATGCAAAGTCCTGCTGGTTACTAAAATGCATGTTTTATTGATGTTTATTGAATTATTGTGATAATTTGTCACATTTGTCAAGTATATTGCCAAGAAATGTTATTTCATACGACAATTTCAAATAGTGTAAAACTAAAGAAAAAAGTCTTTGAATTTGGTCAATTTCAACTTTTTCTATGCATCTTCAAATGTCCATATCTCGGTCAATGCTTGTTCGATTTGCACAAATTATGCATTTTTGAGCGTGATATATAGCTGAGAATATAAAAACTTTACATTTAAAGAAAATTATGAACTTGGTGTGGTTCTCTTTAAGGTTACATTGCACCATTGCATTTGTGCTTCCGTGATGTATATAGTCAAATAGTGCCTAATAAAAAACGTTTCCCTGCCTTACTAGTGATACAAAATGCATACTTTTGATTGCTTTTTGTTATTATTACCTATAATTGAACCAAATGATGTATTGTGAACATTGATTAGTGTTTGTTTGAGATATTTAATTATAATTGACATAGACATAAAAACGAAAGTAGAAATGTGGTAAATCTATCTGTGACGTGTCAAAATCGAACGTGACTTCATTCAACAGATTGACTTGTTCTTATATGATACATGACCCCCTGTTTTTATTGCATTTTTATATTGGTGGACTCTCGATCGTTTGATCGATATGTGTTTTAAAATTTTCTACGGAGAAAAATGCGCATTTTTTATCTCTTGATATACATTCGTCCTATATAAAACAAAGAAGGAAAATCAATGGTGCAATGTAACCTAAATAGAGCTAAATGGGATAAATCGATCTCTCTTGGATTCGTACTTAAAGTCGAATTTCAGATGAAAACTAGTAAGCAGAGCTCTGAAACAGACACTGCACTTGCTTTTCTGTCGGTTTTGAGTATATTTAGTCAGTTTTCGTGTCCAACAGCCGTAATTTCGAGTTTCAGCTTTTTGTGGGTCTTAAAATGGCGTGCCTTGGCTACTTCCTTAATTGAAGTTTAATTCTTTGGTATGGAAATGTAGGCTGCTGTTCGTGGAACATGTTTTTAAAACTTTATCTTCAAAAAAAAAAGTTTGGTAGGTTTGCCACCACTAAATCTTTCCCCTACCCCCAAAAATAGAATATTGTGAACAGTTTTAGAAGGGTTTAACTTGTAAAATATGATTAATATACATAAAAACACTGACTTTGTAGCGTACGGCTATTATCAATTTTGATTTTAGTGGAACTTGTGGCATGTTTGAGCGTGTATATTCAACTAAAAATAGATAATATGCCACAAATTGATGGAATTTTACTAAGGAAACACGTTTTGGGGTGCAAATCTGAATATTGTACATATGCAAAGTCCTGCTGGTTACTAAAATGCATGTTTTATTGATGTTTATTGAATTATTGTGATAATTTGTCACATTTGTCAAGTATATTGCCAAGAAATGTTATTTCATACGACAATTCAAATAGTGTAAAACTAAAGAAAAAAGTCTTTGAATTTGGTCAATTTCAACTTTTTCTATGCATCTTCAAATGTCCATATCTCGGTCAATGCTTGTTCGATTTGCACAAATTATGCATTTGTGAGCGTGATATATAGCTGAGAATATAAAAACTTTACATTTAAAAATTATGAACTTGGTGTGGTTCTCTTTAAGGTTACATTTCACCATTGCATTTGTGCTTCCGTGGTGTATAGTCAAATAGTGCCTAATAAAAAACGTTTCCCTGCCTTACTAGTGATACAAAATGGATACTTTTGATTGCTTTTTGTTATTATTACCTATAATTGAACCAAATGATGTATTGTGAACATTGATTAGTGTTTGTTTGAGATATTTAATTATAATTGACATAGACAAAAAAGCGAAAGTAGAAATGTGGTAAATCTATCTGTGACGTGTCAAAATAGAACGTGACGTCATTCAACAGATTGGCTTGTTCTTATATGATACATGACCCCCTGTTTTTATTGCATTTTTATATTGGTGGACTCTCGATCGTTTGATCGATATGTGTTTTAAAATTTTCTACGGAGAAAAATGCGCATTTTTTATCTCTTGATATACATTCGTCCTATATAAAACAAAGAAGGAAAATCAATGGTGCAATGTAACCTAAATAGAGCTAAATGGGATAAATCGATCTCTCTTGGATTCGTACTTAAAGTCGAATTTCAGATGAAAACTAGTAAGCAGAGCTCTGAAACAGACACTGCACTTGCTTTTCTGTCGGTTTTGAGTATATTTAGTCAGTTTTCGTGTCCAACAGCCGTAATTTCGAGTTTCAGCTTTTTGTGGGTCTTAAAATGGCGTGCCTTGGCTACTTCTTTAATTGAAGTTTAATTCTTTGGTATGGAAATGTAGGCTGCTGTTCGTGGAACATGTTTTTAAAACTTTATCTTCAAAAAAAAAGTTTGGTAGGTTTGCCACCAGTAAATCTTTACCCTACCCCCAAAAATAGAATATTGTGAACAGTTTTAGAAGGGTTTAACTTGTAAAATATGATTAATATACATAAAAACACTGACTTTGTAGCGTACGGCTATTATCAATTTTGATTTTAGTGGAACTTGTGACATGTTTGAGCGTGTATATTCAACTAAAAATAGATAATATGCCACAAATTGATGGAATTTTACTAAGAAAACACGTTTTGGGGTGCAAATCTGAATATTGTACATATGCAAAGTCCTGCTGGTTACTAAAATGCATGTTTTATTGATGTTTATTGAATATGCGATAATTTGTCACATTTGTCAAGTATATTGCCAAGAAATGTTATTTCATACGACAATTCAAATAGTGTAAAACTAAAGAAAAAAGTCTTTGAATTTGGTCAATTTCAATTTTTTCTATGCATCTTCAAATGTCCATATCTCGGTCAATGCTTGTTCGATTTGCACAAATTATGCATTCTTGAGCGTGATATATAGCTGAGAATATAAAAACTTTACATTTAAAAATTATGAACTTGGTGTGGTTCTCTTTAAGGTTACATTGCACCATTGCATTTGTGCTTCCGTGGTGTATAGTCAAATAGTGCCTAATAAAAAACGTTTCCCTGCCTTACTAGTGATACAAAATGCATACTTTTGATTGCTTTTTGTTATTATTACCTATAATTGAACCAAATGATGTATTGTGAACATTGATTAGTGTTTGTTTGAGATATTTAATTATAATTGACATAGACATAAAAGCGAAAGTAGAAATGTGGTAAATCTATCTGTGACGTGTCAAAATAGAACGTGACGTCATTCAACAGATTGGCTTGTTCTTATATGATACATGACCCCCTGTTTTTATTGCATTTTTATATTGGTGGACTCTCGATCGTTTGATCGATATGTGTTTTAAAATTTTCTACGGAGAAAAATGCGCATTTTTTATCTCTTGATATACATTCGTCCTATATAAAACAAAGAAGGAAAATCAATGGTGCAATGTTACCTAAATAGAGCTAAATGGGATAAATCGATCTCTCTTGGATTCGTACTTAAAGTCGAATTTCAGATGAAAACTAGTAAGCAGAGCTCTGAAACAGACACTGCACTTGCTTTTCTGTCGGTTTTGAGTATATTTAGTCAGTTTTCGTGTCAAACAGCCGTAATTTCGAGTTTCAGCATTTTGTGGGTCTTAAAATGGCGTGCCTTGGCTACTTCCTTAATTGAAGTTTAATTCTTTGGTATGGAAATGTAGGCTGCTGTTCGTGGAACATGTTTTTAAAACTTTATCTTCAAAAAAAAAAGTTTGGTAGGTTTGCCACCACTAAATCTTTCCCCTACCCCCAAAAATAGAATATTGTGAACAGTTTTAGAAGGGTTTAACTTGTAAAATATGATTAATATACATAAAAACACTGACTTTGTAGCGTACGGCTATTATCAATTTTGATTTTAGTGGAACTTGTGGCATGTTTGAGCGTGTATATTCAACTAAAAATAGATAATATGCCACAAATTGATGGAATTTTACTAAGAAAACACGTTTTGGGGTGCAAATCTGAATATTGTACATATGCAAAATCCTGCTGGTTACTAAAATGCATGTTTTATTGATGTTTATTGAATTATTGTGATAATTTGTCACATTTGTCAAGTATATTGCCAAGAAATGTTATTTCATACGACAATTCAAATAGTGTAAAACTAAAGAAAAAAGTCTTTGAATTTGGTCAATTTCAACTTTTTCTATGCATCTTCAAATGTCCATATCTCGGTCAATGCTTGTTCGATTTGCACAAATTATGCATTTTTGAGCGTGATATATAACTGAGAATATAAAAACTTTACATTTAAAAATTATGAACTTGGTGTGGTTCTCTTTAATAGAGCTAAATGGGATAAATCGATCTCTCTTGGATTCGTATTAAAGTCGAATTTCAGATGAAAACTAGTATGCAGAGCTCTGAAACAGACACTGCACTTGCTTTTCTGTCGGTTTTGAGTATATTTAGTCAGTTTTCGTGTCCAACAGCCTTAATGTCGAGTTTCAGCTTTTTGTGGGTCTTAAAATGGCGTGCCTTGGCTACTTCTTTAATTGAAGTTTAATTCTTTGGTATGGAAATGTAGGCTGCTGTTCGTGGAACATGTTTTTAAAACTTTATCTTCAAAAAAAAAAGTTTGGTAGGTTTGCCACCACTAAATCTTTCCCCTACCCCCAAAAATAGAATATTGTGAACAGTTTTAGAAGGGTTTAACTTGTAAAATATGATTAATATACATAAAAACACTGACTTTGTAGCGTACGGCTATTATCAATTTTGATTTTAGTGGAACTTGTGGCATGTTTGAGCGTGTATATTCAACTAAAAATAGATAATATGCCACAAATTGATGGAATTTTACTAAGAAAACACGTTTTGGGGTGCAAATCTGAATATTGTACATATGCAAAGTCCTGCTGGTTACTAAAATGCATGTTTTATTGATGTTTATTGAATTATTGTGATAATTTGTCACATTTGTCAAGTATATTGCCAAGAAATGTTATTTCATACGACAATTCAAATAGTGTGAAACTATAGAAAAAAGTCTTTGAATTTGGTCAATTTCAACTTTTTCTATGCATCTTCAAATGTCCATATCTCGGTCAATGCTTGTTCGATTTGCACAAATTATGCATTTGTGAGCGTGATATATAGCTGAGAATATAAAAACTTTACATTAAAAAATTATGAACTTGGTGTGGTTCTCTTTAAGGTTTCGTTGCACCATTGCATTTGTGCTTCCGTGGTGTATAGTCAAATAGTGCCTAATAAAAAACGTTTCCCTGCCTTACTAGTGATACAAAATGCATACTTTTGATTGCTTTTTGTTATTATTACCTATAATGAACCAAATGATGTATTGTGAACATTGATTAGTGTTTGTTTGAGATATTTAATTATAATTGACATAGACATAAAAGCGAAAGTAGAAATGTGGTAAATCTATCTGTGACGTGTCAAAATAGAACGTGACGTCATTCAACAGATTGGCTTGTTCTTATATGATACATGACCCCCTGTTTTTATTGCATTTTTATATTGGTGGACTCTCGATCGTTTGATCGATATGTGTTTTAAAATTTTCTACGGAGAAAAATGCGCATTTTTTATCTCTTGATATACATTCGTCCTATATAAAACAAAGAAGGAAAATCAATGGTGCAATGTAACCTAAGAATATGTCAATAATGGGCGGCGATCTAAAATCTTCGCCACAATTTCAGACGGTGTATTGGAAATGGTATGGGTTTTGACTGTGTTTCATGTAGCAGTTGATACCTGTTATTTTTATAGAAATAAATAGCGACCCAGTCCAACGTGACTGGACTGGTGTAAAATTATATTTTTACTGCAAAGCGACCATTTCACCGGCGAATGTCCCTAATTCTAAAATATACCAACTAAAAAATGTTTGACATCATGTTTGACTAGTATTACCACTACAAAAGAAATTTTCGAAATATGTAATTACAGTTACTTGAGTTTCAAATATTCAATTAAAAGGGAGATAATTTAGGAGTATCCATGTTTCATTTTATTACAGACGGAACATATGCAATAAATGGGTCAAACTTGTATGTTTTTTGTATTATTTTCTACCAATTATAAGAAATGTATATCTTTAAGCGGACTTCGAGTCATGTTATGTTTTATCAGCACAATTCATTACCGTATAAAGGGAGGGAAGTGACGTAAGCTCTTGCTCTTGCTCTTCTTACTTCGCTGGGGAGTGTAACTCAAAAGATGTAACAATATAAACAAAAATGGCAAACTATTGGTCAAAAAAAAAATACGTTTCACATAACTACTTTAAAGTGTATTTAAAATAAGAAAATAAGATACAAAAGTGAGTAATTTTGTTCAGAGTATAGATGGATGATTACGGACTGAACATATTGGTTCATTAATATAGTGTGCACAACTGCCTATATGGACAAGCCTTAGGTAAAACAAATTAGCACAAAACCACTAAAACAGATATATAAAAGCTCATACCTTGAAGCCAGTTAGCCTTTTAACCTTTAAACTAGTTTCGACTATCTTACTTTCTTAGTTTAATACACAGAAACATATCATACTATGTATCTTAATTGATCAAGCTCATCAGTTTTCGAGATAAGCTCCACAATATATGGAAATGCCAGAAGCATTAACATAGAAAGTTCTATATATTAAGACGAACAATTGAATTGAATTGAATGTTTTTTAACGGCTCATCAACACAGTATAGGTTCTTTAGAGCCGCCACATAGACCGATTCACGGGACCGCACCCGGTTTACGTCCCCATCCGACGGACGAGGCTAAGGGAAAGTGTCTTGCCCAAAAACACACCGACGAAACTCAGCGGCACCACGGAGAACCCGGGGCCTCCGGTTAAAAATCCACCGCGCTACCGACTGCGCCACGCCAGCCCTCGAACAAGAAGATCATTATATGTAGCACGTTTCATGAAGATAACTATAGAGGTTTTGGAGTTATGCTCCTGAAACGCCAACAATGTTGATAGTATATGGTTCTACTATATATATCAAAAGGCCCCACTTGACCTATAGCTTGTTTTAAAGTTAAGCTACGGCGATACGGGTGACTGTCGGACTGACGGACGTACTTCGGTGTACAAATTATGCACCGCAAAACAAAGATAATGAATATTTTTACCTGGAATAATTATGATGTTATCCGTAGAGTTTAATAGCTAGTATATGATGTTATCGGTCGAGTTTAATAACGCTGTAGTATATGCTGTGTATTCAAATTATAAACGAGAAATCTCCAATACACGGTCACACAGATATGAACACAAGTTTATGCTAATATATATAAAATGATAAATAATGTGCATAAGCTGCCTAAATCAATATACAATCCCATATTGTAATAGTTGGCAACAGCAGTAGCAGTAGTACACCGGCGTAGGAACAGGGCCCACACCCCACCCCAATAATATGACTGGGATGTGGGGTAGAGTATGTTTATCTCCCTGCCTCCACACGCCCACACGCCCCCCGCACGCCTCCCCACCCCCACCCCACAACCGCCACCCCAATAATATGACTGGGGTGTGGGGTAGAGCAGGTTTATCTCCCTACCTCCAGCCCCCCCCCCCCCCCCCACACACACACACACACCCACCCCAACCCCCACCCACCCCCAAACCAAGTTTGCCAAATTCTCAACCAATTTCGCTGAAATAAAGTGCACGGAACGTAGAAAATTATAAGGATTGTCGGTTACTACAGTCATTTATATATTCCTCGTAGCTTTCTTACTTACCCGAAAACGTTTGTAAAAATATTGTGATAATGGCCTCAGAGTTACTTCATATGCGAAATATTTTACTGCGTTTTACTTTTATTTAATCACAATTTATTGCGCTTTTCAGGTTACAATGAAATGACGTTTTGCCACTGAATCTGAGTTGTTTAAAGAGTAGTAAAGACCTGTAAAATTTGAGAAATCGGGAACGATAAAGCGAACAGCAATAAAAACAGTAAAAATAAGGTACATGTACACGTCAGAATATCGTAAACAGTCAGCAGGAAAAACTCGGTTCTCACAAGCACAAAGTGAATTTGACCTAGGACCGGGAAGTAATTTACGAAGTACGGTGGTCACTTGATTTCGGAGTACGGTGGTCACTTGATTTCGGAGTACGGTGGTCACTTGATTGCTTCGTTTCATCCGATTAAAAAAAAAACTGTTTGAAGCTATCACCTTCACGCATGGGCTTATTTGTTTTGTCATTTCAATTTATTTAAATATTAAAGAGGCACAAGACAATGTTGAGGTATGTTCAATCTCATTAAAATCAGATCCAAAATATTCGCTCCACCACTTTCCGCTATTTAGATCATACCGGGTCACCTCAGATTGACCTTACGATTAGCCAATCAGATTTCAGCCCACAAAATTGTTCGGTATTGACAGCTTCCCTGCGCATGTCGCATTGAAAATTAAAAGTTGAAAGAGACAATGTCCGTAACTTTAAGCTTATAAAACAGAAACAAATTGCGTTGACAAACATAATACACCACAACCATTATTGAATATTTACTGGTGAAAAAACAGATTTTAAACTTGACGGAATTTAATAGCGGTACAAATAGTTTTACCGATTCGTGGGATTGAACCCACACACACACACTAAAAGTATACTGGTAATTCCGCGGTCGAGTACGCTATCACAATTTAACTGAGCTAATCGGGCCATATGTATTGATGGCATACTATTTAGGCTATATACTGTCGTAATAATTTCGTAGGAAAAATACACGACAGTTCCCGTGATTTTCTTCGTATCTTGGTGTAGAACATACCATTCAGTGCATTTCTTTGAATGTATCGTGCAATAACACAGCAATAACACACGAAGACTTTTATCTTTATTCGGATATGTAGATTTGCGTTTGTACAGTTCACTCGAATTTCATGTGAATTGTAAATGAAACGCGCGATTTCATAGGTTGAATTTAGTTGATCTTCTCATGAATATTTATTAGATGAAAGGTCAATCTGAGGTGACCCGGTATGTAATATGGTCAGATCTAAATAGCGGAAAATAGTGGAGCGAATATTTTGGATCTGATTTTAATGAGATTGAGGTATGTTTAACCCATTGTCTACACACCTGTCTTCTTTTGTTGATCCTAACTCCACGATGTAATAAGCTGGATTGTTTTAATATGTTGTAGCCACATTCGATTGCTAATAGCGGTATCTGTGAGCTGAGCTACCTGCCCTTGAATTACATTCGTCATTTTTTTTCTTTTGGGCGCTCTAGACTCTCCATTTTCATTTGATCTTAACTAAACTTCCATTTTAGTTATATATCCGAAAGACCACAGATGAGTTCTTGAACCATCCAGATTCAATGGCTAATAGTTGAGTTATCTGCTCTTGAATTTTCAGACATGAGTTATTTTGCCTCGTAGGCACTCTAGATAGCCCTACACATACTCAAACTTACACAGTATTTATACACCCATAATATCTCAGGCGAGCATTGAACATCTAGATTCAGTTGCTAATAGCTGATTGATGGTCCTTGAATTGTCAAAAATTTCATACTTTGGCACTTAAATCTTTCGTCTGATCTTAACCAAACGTTCACAGAATATGTATAATAATAAGATTTTGGTCACCTTTTTTAACCACATATATCCGATGGTATCAAAGTGAGTTATCTGCCCTTGAATCTGCAAACATATACATCTTGAACATGGTACCACCATAGCACTTCCATTTATCATCCAGTATCAACTAAACTTTTACAGAATGTGTATTGAATAATCGGATCTAGGCAGTTTCTTCAATCATGCATAACCTATGGTATTTAGGTGAGTTATCTGCCCTTGAAATATCAAAAATGACAAAAATTGGCATTGTTAACTTTATATCCTTTCCATTTTACATACAATATTACCCAAACATAATAAAAAAATAACATAATGTGTATAATTATAATATTATGGACAGGTTCTTCAACCGTGCATATATGACGGTATTTAAGTGAGTTATATACCATTGAATTGGCAAAACATTACATAATTTGGTCTTGTTACTATTATCGCACTTCAATTTGTGATCTAATCAATCTTGACAAAACATGTTTACGATTCAAGAGCAGATAACTCAACTATTAGCATTCGAATCTGGTTTTTCAAGAACACATTTGAGATATTATGGATATATAACTACTGTGTAAGTTTGCTTTAGATCGGATAAAGATGGAGGGGCTAGAATGCCCACAACGCAACAGTATACAATTTTGCCAATTCAAGTGCAGGTGACTCAGTTATTAGCGATCCCATCTGGCTGGTTCAAGAATTCTTCCGAGATATTATGGATATATAACTACTGTGTAAGTTTAGTAAAATTCGGATGAAAAATGTAGGACCTAGAATGTCTACAAGGCAGATGTATTCATTTGTGCCAATTCAAGGGCAGATAGCTCTGTTATCTAACCTGTCTGGATCAAAAACTTGTCCGAGATATTATGGGTATCTGTGGAAGCATGCCGATAGAGCCGATCCTCTTGCGCTTAACCCAAAGGAATCTGGATGGATAGAATAAATATAGATGTAAAAATTGAACAGGAAAAGCAGCATTCAAGGACGACAGTCAACCACAACCATTCATTTGTGCAAATGCAAGGGCAGATAGCTCTGTTATCTAACCTGTCTGGATCAAAAACGTGTCCGAGATAATATGGGTATCTCTGTGGAAGCATGCCGATAGAGCCGATGCTCTTGCGCTTAACCCAAAGGAATCTGGATGGATAGAATAAATATAGATATAAAAATCGAACAGGAAAAGCGGCATTCAAGGACGACAGTCAACCAAGGCAGATGTATTCAATTGTGCCAATTCAAGAGCAGATAGCTCTGTTATCTATCCTGTCTGGATCAAAAACTTGTCCGAGATATTATGGGTATATGTGGAAGCATGCCGATAGAGCCGATCCTCTTGCGCTTAACCCAAAGGAATCTGGATGGATAGAATAAATATAGATGTAAAAATCGAACAGGAAGAGCAGCATTCAAGGACGACAGTCAACCACAACCATTCATTTGTGCAAATTCAAGGGCAGATAGCTCTGTTATCTAACCTGTCTGGATCAAAAACGTGTCCGAGATAATATGGGTATCTCTGTGGAAGCATGCCGATAGAGCCGATCCTCTTGCGCTTAACCCAAAGGAATCTGGATGGATAGAATAAATATAGATATAAAAATCGAACAGCAAAAGCGGCATTCAAGGACGACAGTCAACCAAGGCAGATGTATTCATTTGTGCCAATTCAAGGGTAGATAGCTCTGTTATCTAACCTGTCTGGATCAAAAACTTGTCCGAGATATTATGGGTATCTGTGGAAGCATGCCGATAGAGCCGATCCTCTTGCGCTTAACCCAAAGGAATCTGGATGGATAGAATAAATATAGATATAAAAATCGAACAGGAAAAGCAGCATTCAAGGACGACAGTCAACCACAAACACACACAGAAACAAAGAACAAATTTAAAGATGAATAAAAGGCTAAATAAGACATCACAAACACAAAAGGGTTGCCAACAGGGCTACCGCCTTGTAACGGTCAGTGGCAAAAAAGGCCGCTGGGGGATTAAACCAGGTTCTAGGGTGCACCAAACCTCACACTAACCCTACTGTCATCCCAATAAAACGGGACAGTGTAAATAAAGAAATCCCCGCCATGAACTATTCTTTAACAAGGCAGCATTAATAGGAAATATAAGTTAAACACAAAAATGTTCGTGTATATAAAAATACAAACAAAAAAATAGCCTAGAAAGCCACAAAGGAGGTACTCAATGATTTGGCAGAAGCCAGAGCAACAAGAGAATAAACCATTGAGGGCACGACAAGACAATACTGCAGACATCAAACGTCACCGTCCTTTTGGGCTTTAGGTAGACATCATCATAAGGTCCACAGCCTGTCCGGTCATCGCACAATCAAAGAGAAAAGCATAGTGGCGAACTGTAATTAGGTCCACCACCAAGCATGCAGTGCGTTGCAAAATGGTAGGGTTGACAATTTTCGTCTAGCAATAGGCGTGTGTTATCAAAAGTTGTAACAACACATTTGTATTTAGTAGTCAAATTTTATTTTCAGTATTTACTTGGTATACTTACTTACTTGGTATTTTAGCTGACTCGATGGAGATCAGCTCTCAATTTCTTTTTAAAGGAAGCAGTACTTGGTGACGTAACCAGATCATCAGTAAGATCATGTCATAGTGGTACTACCCGATTGCTAAAGAATTTTTTTCTGATATCTGTACGACTTAATTGTCTACTTAAGTTAAGAGTATGTCCTCGTAAAGAATTCTCAGATAATGTAAACAGCGTATCAGGTGGAGTTTATGTAAACAGCGTATCTGGTGGAGTTTGATCATGTCCATGCAGGAATTTATATACATCAATCAAACCGGATTTAGTGCGTCTAGACTCAAGTGATTCAAATTGAAGGTTCTCAGTAGAGCACAAAGCGATCTTCTGAACTTTCTCCAGTTTTGCTTATCCTTAACCAGCCACGGGCGCCATGATGATGAACCATACTCAAGTCCTGGTCTACTAATAGTACTATACGAGGGGCATCCCAGAAATATTGAGACTTTTGCTATAACATTTGTATTATCTATTCATTTAAAAAGATATTTGGCACCAATACAGTTTCATATATTATCTTCTATTTCCGAAAGTGACAGTGTTACTGATGGCACGAAACACAAGATTTGTCGTCGCTATAGCAACCATATAATGCTGATGCGGGGAGGGTCTAAACGGTCTCTTGAGTTGCTTAAGAAATAGTGATATTACCAGTGAATATAGACGTCAAATATGGCGAGCTTTAGTGTGTGTGTTAGACGACGTCACACGTGCACGCTCAGTAAACTGTGACGTCATATCCGTTTCCGTTAGTAAACAGTCGGTAAACAATAAGTAGCAGCAAACTTAAAGATCCGAAGAAAATGACGTCAACAGATACGCATGAAAGTCGCGCAGTAATCAAATTGTGTTGTGAACTTGGACAGACACCTATCCAAACATTGAAAATAATTAACCGATAGTCTATGAAGTCAACTGTATCTCGTGCACTCGTGTTCAGGTGGCACAAGCGTTTTAGTGAAGGACGTGCATCGTTACAAAATGATGAAAAGAGTTGAACGTGTTTGGCGTCATTGTTGCAGTTCACGACGTCGTGACGTCGCTATGACCGTCCCCGCTTCAGCATTGTACTCCTTGCACAGATGTGAATATTTTCAACATTATACGTACACCTATCATGATTCTTGGTAATCTGGTGCACAAAAGATGAAACTATATTTCTTGGGTTTTGTAATGTTGTATACCCAACGACTTTTGAATAAGAGCAAAAGTCTCAAAACTTTTGGGATGCCCCTCGTATAGAGTAGAAATCGTGTGTGGTGTATATCCAGTAAAACATCTCTTTATAAGACCTATTTTCTGAAAGGCTTTATTAGTAATAGCCTTGACGTGATTCTCCGGTTTGAGGTTTTTACTAATTATTACTCCCAAGTCCTTCTGCCAATCAACAGACTTCAGATATAAACCATTCAAGGTATAACACAAGTTTATAGACTCCCGGATACGAAGTACGCTTGGCAGCATTACATTTCAAAAGCCATGTCTTTGACCAAGCAGAAAATATCCTCTTGCAGACTGTGATAATCCTGAAGAGAACTTGTCTCTCTATACAGCTTGGTATCGTCTGCAAAAAGTTTAGCATTCGTGGCAAGTCATTTACATAAAGTTAAAAAAGTAAAGGTCCTAAAATTGATCCCTGGGGGACACCGCTAATAACACTATTTCAATCTGAAGAGCCATCTCTTAATATAACTCTCTGTCGACGATTTTTGAGAAAGGCAGCGATCTAGCTATATAATTGTCTATTTATACCATAATGGCGAAGATTAAATAACAATCTTTGATGTGGAACAGTATCCAGTGCCTTAGCAAAATCCATATATATAACACCCATAGGGTGACTGGAATCAAACGAGCATGTCCAATCATTAAGACACTCTAACACCTGACTAATGCATGAACACGTCTCCTGAAAACCATGCTGATCACGCGTGTTTATATTATGTTTTTGTATATGTAATATGTCTGTTGATCCATGATAAGACGTTCAAGCAATTTCACAATCTGACTTGTCAAAGCAACTGATTTAAAATTCTCTACTTTTGATCTACTTCCCGATTTATGAAGAGGAGTTATATTACCATCTCTCCAGTCCTGAGACAACACACCAAATAATATCGAGTGATCAAAAATATAACAAAGTGGAACTGCAAAAGCTGGACATTTTCTCAATACATTCACGTGTATATAATCCGGTCCACAATATTTATTTGCAGCCAACTTGGTGAGTTTATTGATTATGTCGTCTATAGTAAAATATCTAAAGAAGCGATCACCCTCTATTTCCTCATCACGTACATGCAGACAATGTTCAATAGGATGTTCAATAGGAGGTTCATCTGCACTGGCCTTAGAAACATCATCCGACACTGTCTCTCCGTCGATGATTAATGATTCTACTATAGACGAGCTACGAGTAAAGGTTCTAGTATAATTATAAAACGTCTTGGGGTTGTCATGCAGTGAATCGACCAGATGTTCCTCATAATCCAATTTAGCCTTGAAAAAAATTTGATTTATATTCCTGTTTATCACATGCATAGATATAAACATCCGCATTAAGACATCTCATGTTTAAAGCCGACCAAGCGTGCCTTCGTTGTCTTCTGGCCCTTCTAACTGCCTTCGATCTAACCCAAGGAGGATCCATCTTCTTTCCCAGAGTAATCAGTTTATGGGGAACATGCTTAGCAACAAGAGTGTAATAAACTTCTTTTAAATAAGAACCATTTTTCATCACTATCTTTGTCCTTTAACAAGTTTACCCAGTCTTTGGAGTTTAATTCCTGATTTAGCGCTACATTATCGCCTTTACTATACAGGTAAACTTTCCTTGTAAAAGTATTAATTTGTGTAACGGTGCGTTAATATGAAAAACATTCCTATTACGATCATTGTATTGAATGGTTCACCCACAAAAGCAGTATCTACCAAGTCTGAGTTGGAGGTAATCACCAAATCCAAAATTAGCACCACGTGTAGGCGAATCAACAAGCTGGTATAAAGAATTTTCCTCTAATGTATCAATAAATACATTGTCGATCTCATGTGGTGAGGAATATGATGGCCAGTCTATATCTTTAAAATTAAAATCCTGAATGTGATTTATACCGGCAATACGAAATATAGTATAAACATCAATTCAACCCTACCCCACCCCCATTTTTTCAGACCCTGATTTTCTTACCTCTGTAGTTGCTTTCAGTTGATTTTTTTTAACCTTGGGTCATGCTGGTGCACTTAAAAAATGGTTTTTTGAATTCAGCATAAAATGTCAAGTAAGAAAACACCCACAGACCGTTTGGCAACTCCCACTGCAATAAAAGTCCATGGGCTCTGGGTCTAAATCGTCCGTCCGTTAACTCTTTCTTGTTGGCGTCTAGACTCTCCAATGGTGTGTCTGTGTGTGGGGGTGGTGGGGGGCATAATTTTACCTTACAAATGGGTACTTTAACCACTCCGTTTTTAGCCGATCTTCACCAAACGTACACAGTAGTTATATATCCATAAAATCTCGGATGAGTTTTTGAACCAGCCAGATTCGATCGTTAGAATAGTATATACATGTATATTGCGAAATGTGGCTTTCTAGGCTATTGTTTTTTTTTTATATAAAAGTGTGAGGTTTGGTGCGCCCTATAACCTGGTTTAAACCCCCAGCGGCCCTTTTTGCCACTGACCGTTCCAATACGGTAACCCTATTATCAACCATTTTGTGTTTGTGATGTCTTATTTGGCCTTTTGTTCATCTTTAAAGTTGTTCTTTGTTTCTGTGTGTGTTTGTGATTGACTGTCGTCCTTGAATGCTACTTTTCCTGTTGATTTGTATATCTATATTTATAGCATATATATACATGTTGATTTGTATATCTATATTTATAGCATATATATCAGGGAGTAAGTATACTCCCTATATCAGGGAGTAAGTATACTCCCTGATATATATACATGTTGATGTGTATATCTATATTTATAGCACATATTTGCAGTAAAGGGTTAATGCGTATTGAATAACTAGATTTTAGACAAGTGCTGCAATCATGCATATCCGATGGTATTAAAGAGAGTTGTCTGCCATTGAATAAGCCAAAATTACATAATGTGTCAGTTTCCAATAAAGCAAGTCCATTTTCATCCAACCTTAACAAAATTAAAGTTTGTGTAGGCCTACAATTATATCTTGGAAAATGTCTTCGCTCGTGCATATCTAGTGAGTTGTATGCCCTTGTATTGGGAATGGTATCGAAAAAGGTTATGATGCGATTATTCAGGGTTGAGTTATGGCTTTTGCATTGGTGAAATTTTCAATATTTGGTAATATACACTGGAAACATGGGGTCGTTCAAATCCCACTGCAGGAAAAAAAATATTATTCTCGGGACCCGGTTCAAGAGTAGTACGTGCAGCTGCAACGCGCATTTAACACTCATACATGATCATCTATTGTTTTAAAATATCATATACTCTGTGTTTCGACCTGAACATTAAAGCTACACATCCTATACTTAGCTCATCTCTTTGTTGGCCGGTCTTTATGTGTGTAAGTTCCTGTTAACCAGCTCAGGTCGAATTCGGGTGCTAGTATTTAAGCGATCAAATTTAACGCAGGACATCGAGTAGTACACATCATACCCAGAGGAAACAACTCATGTTTCATTTTACGCATATTCAGTCACGGGTATTGCATGAAATTATACTTTTAATCGGCACATGTACATTATTATTTGACCTGAACGGCGGATTAGTTTCTTTAAAAATATCAAGATTGTCGGTAAAGTATGAAGTATTGAATGTGATGCCTGGGCGAATCATTCAGTCAGCTTTAACACTTTTCGTGCTTTATTTTCAATGACGGATTACCGGATTACGGAAATCGACGAGGCTGTTCCTATCGGATAAGCTAAAATCGTGAAAATCCGAAATAACTGAAGCAAGAGGTCCAAGAGGCCTGTATCGCTCTACTTACTATACAACTTTAGTGGAATTATCGTGAAAATAAAACGTTCATGCTTTAAACAAGTGGGTCAAAGTGGCACTGAATCTCTCACTTGATGATCTTTGCGAAATTCACACAGGAGGCCCAAGAGGGTATGTGGACGCTCTACTTTCTAAAATGGCTCTTACAATGTCGGGGTGGCGGAAATAAACGTTCTGAACAAGTCTGGTAAAGATAAACAATGTATTGAACCCACGTAGATCTACCCAGGTTCCCAATTTAAAAATATATACTTATTAAGTGAAGAAATGAAACAAGCTTCATAATAATAATACTTATATTATTATTAATATTGTAACCCGGGCCTGCACATAATTTCCACATGGTTGAAAAATATAACAATGAAATAATAGTGTATGCATTTGTTGAATTTTGAAGTGTGATTTTCCTTAAATTTACATCGAATCATAATTATACGCCAAAACGCACCAGAGACGTCCTACATTTTCAAAATTTTCCGGGGAAGCATTCCCGGACCCCACTAGAAATAGTAGGGCCTGGCATCAGAAAAGATCTAGATACGCCCCTGCACGCCAGCTCCCCACGCCACCGGACGAAATATGCTATCGCATATTATATAAGCTCTGGTGATATTATATGAGCCCTGGTGGCCTTTGGTCAGCCTTTGTCAGCCTTTGGTCAGCCTTTGGCCAGTTGAGCTAAAAAACGCGGGAAATCCATCACCTCCAATTGAAGAGTTCTGACAGATTGCGGGAAAACGCGCACAATTTGACAGGCAACCTACGTGACAGGCTACTACCACCACTCCACCCATTGGCTAGGTTCTGGACTCTGCAGGTTGGTTAACAGGTCATTACAATTAATAGAATTCTAGAATAAAAGTCAAATACTGGCGTAGCTCTATGTAGGCCTAATTTTCAGAAATCGAAAATGTATGGGTTATGTCCCCTTGAAAGTCGGAAAGACTTAAAGTTGGAAATCTCAAAAACTTCTACATATTTTTATATGAAACTTGTAGTACCTCATGTCATTATCATAAAAAAACGTAACCGTTATCTTCAAACTAAAATAATGTAAATAAAGAGGTTTTAAAAAGGCACTTTAAAGCGAATCTAGCAGGAATTAGAACTCCACAGTATATACAGGAAGGTCTCCCAGGGGTTTTGGGGAACAAGGCCATTTATTTTTGGGGAACAAGGGAACATTGTCTGTTATTGGTAATGTTTTTGGGGAACAAGGGAACTGAAAAAATATTTTTGGGGAACAAAGCAAAATATTTTTTGGGAACGAGGGAACATTGGGTCATATTTTCAGGGAACATGGGAACATGGACCCCCTGGGAGGGCATCATACCTGTCAGATCACCCTCACAGGATTTTTGAATCACTAACGTATATTGGGTGACTTAAATAATTCAATTAAAATAGATGAACATATGAATAGTACAACGAGTATACATCTGTATGCTAAAATTCATAAAATTTACCAAATATTGTCTCGGGATTCAAGGGACTTCACCCCACTGGGGCTGTTACCCACTCCCCCCTTTTGGTAAGCAGTATTCAGGGCAAACTTGGAGAGTATTCAGTACCCACGGCCCGGGTTACAATAGTATTCAGTACTCTGGTTATCCTTGTTAAATAGTATCAGCTCTAAATTAGAGTGTATTCAGTACACAGGGGAGGTGGGGGTAAGCACCCACCCCACTGACCCTCTAACCAAGGATTTGTTTAAAGGTCCACTGCTCATTGGGGCCAATCTCACTCTTGACTTTCATTGGGCCTTGACACTTATGACAGTATAAATCTAATTTTATAATATAACTTGCAATTAGAGCTATCCATTACAAACTGAAATAATCCTGTCAAAAGTTGTTTTAAATTAAAGGGACACATGGCAACCTTGATTTTTTTTTTAACTCGCGGCGTCTGGTTAGTTTTTATACAAAAACTTGCATTTTTCAATAATTTAATAATTATAAGACTAATATCAAGCAAAGTGTATTTTGCCTATTACTAACTGCTGATTAAATTGCACCAATAAAATGTTTAAGCCTATGGTATAATAAGAAGAAAAAATGAAAACTCAGTTATTGCCCGTTATATTTTTAACTGAAAGGTATTTTGATATTGTAAAATGTATATATATATATATACTGTAATATATACTGTAAAATGTTTGTCACCTACTTCTCATAAACTTAAAGCAATATCACCAGCCAGGGCTTTATAAACATAAAGCAATATCACCAGCCAGGGCTTTATAAACATAAAGCAATATCACCAGCCAGGGCTTTATAAACATAAAGCAATATCACCAGCCAGGGCTTTTTTCCACCAAATTGGGCATAGACCCAAGCCTGTCCATTTTCTCATTTTGGGAAAAATGTAAGATTTTATAAATTCAGTAATTATGACAGTACTATGCTTTATTTATATTTTCATCCATTATTTATTATAATTACTAACTTCTCTGAGTCAGAATTGACTTAACAGACAAAAGAACATTGCATAATTTATGCTTTTTCTCAAATTCTGAGAGAATTTTGCCTTTGATTGGGAAAGATTTCTGCCAAAATTGGGAAAAAACAGTCAAATTTTCAATTGGGAAAAGGCCTTTTACAGGCCTCTGTTATATAAGGTTAAAAATCCCTGCCAGCAAATAATAATGTGTTGGAGGCAAGGGCAGATTCCAGGTGTTCAGGGCATATAATAATGTATATGTGCCAGTTCAAAGTGTAGGTTTATTTATGGGTAAAATACCCATGATCGAATATGCGTAAAAAGAATATGAGTTGGTAACTCTTAATTCAGTTTTGGGGTTTGGCCTGGCTGCTTCAAGCCATTTATATTGTGTCTAGAGTTTGGATTCTGAAAATATGTAAGTTATATATTTCTCTCGTTGTCAGTAGGTTTAGAAACACTACATATGTTGTAAATGTGCCTGTTGATGGCGGGATAGAGACTTTAATGACAATCACGAGACTTTACGACATTTTTATTTTATTTTTTATGTAATCCTTATGACACATATCAACATTTTCACCATTTCCTGGGAATGCCACGGGGGCCTGGCCCCATTCCCAATGGCAATAAACACTTTTTTTTTCCAATTTAAAGACTTTATTTTTTGTAGATAATTTATGTTCTATAGCGTTGGTGTCGCTTCACACACTCACAGTCTTTGAATTAAAATTTTCATGTCACTAGCCCGAATTCTTATATACTCCATGAAAACCCGTACATTTTCCTTTAGCCCGACTATGTAAATTTTAAAAAATCACTAGCTCGAATGACGTTTTACTAGCCCCGGGCTTGGGACTAGTGGGTTAATTCGAAGACTGCACTCATTTCCGTAACTGATTGTTGTTACCATTCTAACAGGTTTAAATCACTATTTAAATGATATTTGTTCATAATGTATTAATTTCCCAATTTTGGCAATTTGTCGATAAAAAAATCCCCAATTCGATCTAGGGTCCTTTTTCCCAAAATACCTAGGAAAATCCCCGTTTTCAATATAAATTGGGCCTCCTGCACCTTTAAGCGACCTCTGCAAGTGTCCTGTTTGTTTATCATCAGCCTTACGAAAACAAAATTCATATAAACTTAAGACTTTCACAGACATATTTGTTATTAGGTCTGTGAGATTTTCAATCGTTGCCGGGTCATAGTGTGTGACTGAAAGTATTATTAAAATTGGTACTAGATTGACCTAATATCTCAAAAAGTAATTGTATTTCAAACATAAATTCACAAGTTTCATTATAATAATAATAAATTCATTGTCATCTCATTCTGTAAATGGGGCCTTTAATTCAAGAACACTGTTAGCATTCAGTACCAGGTTCAATGTGACTGCGAAAAGATTCATAATAATTGGCACCCCTTTTCAGAATGATTTAGTCACCCTGAGGCACTTGAAGGGAATTTATCATTACTATTTTATCTATGAATGTTTAGTACAAGGTAAGATAACCATGGTACAAAAAGAAACACATGTGTGTATTATTGGTCTCCCTTGTTGACTGCAAAAAAGTGTGGATCATCTATATATCCATCCTAAGGCCAAAAGATTTGCACGGTTCATAAAATATAACAAAATTCCTTCTAAACGTACCCAAATTTAATATTTTCAATCATACGTATCGAACCGTGAAGTGATCAATTGTAGTGTAAACCAGGTGACAATGTTTAAGGCGATTGCTTTGGATTACGACAGCTAATGATGAATGTAAAAATTGAAACCTTTTGAAAAATATGATAACATAAAGAACTGTGCAAATCTTTTGGCCTTAAGTATATATATCCATCCATCTATATATCCACCCAACCCTCTATATATATCCATCCAACCATCTATATATCCATCAAACCATCTATATATCTGCCCAACCGACTATATATCTGCCCAACCATCTATATATCCACCAACCATCTACATATACATCCAACCATCTATATATCCACCCAGCCATCTATATATCCATCCAACCTTCTTTATATCCACCCAACCATCTATATATCTATCCAACCATTTTATAAATCCATCCATCTATATATCCATCCAACCATCTACATATCCTTCCAACCAGCTATATGTCCATCCAACCATCTATATATCCATCCAACCAGCTATATATCCATCCAACCATCTATATATCCATCCAACCAGCTATATATCCATCCAACCATATTTATATCCACCCAGTCATCTATATATCAATCCAACCAGCTATATATTCATCCAACCATCTATATATCCACCCAGCCATATATATATATCCACCCAGCCATCTATATATCCATCCAAACCTCTATATATCCAGCCAACCATATATATATATATCCACCCTTCCTCTATATATCCACCCTTCCTCTATATACATCCAACCATATATATATCCACCCTTCCATCTATATATCCACCCAGCCATCTATATATCCACCCAGTCATCTATATATCCACCCAACTGTCTATATATCCATCCAACCATCTATATATCCATCCAATCAGCTATATATCCATCCAACCATATACATATCCATCAAACCATATATATATATATATATCCACCCATCCATCTATATATCCATCCAACCATCTATATATCAACCCAACCAGCTATATATCCATCCAACAGTATATATGTCCATCCAACCAGCTATATATCCATCCAACCATCTATATATCCATCCAACCATATATATATATCCACCCTTCCATATGTATATCGATCCAACCATCTATATATCCACCCAGCCATCTGTATATCCATCCAGACATCTACATATCCATCCAACCATCTATATATCCATCCAACCATCCATATATATATATATATATATATCACCCTTCCATCTATATATCCACCCAGCCATCTATATATCCATCCAACCATCTATATATCCATCCAACGATATATATATATCCACCCTTCCATCTATATATCCACCCAAATGTCTATATATCCAGCAAACCATGTAAATATCCATCCAACCAGCTATATATCTATCCAACCATCTATATATCCATCCAACCATATACATATCCATCGAACCATATATATATATCCACCCATCCATCTATATATCCATCCAACCATCTATATATCAACCCAACCAGCTATATATCCATCCAACAATATATATGTCCATCCAACCGGCTATATATCCATCCAACCATCTATATATCCATCCAACCATATATATATATCCACCCTTCCATATGTATATCGATCCAACCATCTATATATCCACCCAGCCATCTATATATCCACCCAGCCATCTGTATATCCATCCAGACATCTACATATCCATCCAACCATCTATATATCCATCCAACCATCCATATATATATATATATATTACCCTTCCATCTATATATCCACCCAGCCATCTATATATCCATCCAACCATCTATATATCCATCCAACCATATATATATATCCACCCTTCCATCTATATATCCACCAAAATGTCTATATATCCATCAAACCATGTAAATATCCATCCAACCAGCTATATATCTATCCAACCATCTATATATCCATCCAACCCTATATTTGTATATATATATCCGCCCTTCCATCTATATATCCATCCAACCAGCTATATATCCATCCAACCATTTACATATCCACCCAGCCATCTATATATCCATCCAAACCTCTATATATCCATTCAACCATATATATATATATCCACCCTTCCATCTATATATCCACTCAGCCATCTATATATCCATCCAACCATATATATATATATATATATATCCACCCTTCCATCTATATATCCACCCAGCCATCTATATATCCACCCAGTCATCTATATATCCACACAACTGTCTACATATCCATCCAACCATCTATATATCCATCCAACCAGCTATATATACATCCAACCATATACATATCCATCCAACCACATATACATATCCACCCATCCATCTTTAAATCCATCCAACCATCTATATATCCACCCAACCAGCTATATATCCATCCAACAATATATATATCCATCCAACCAGCTATATATCCATCCAACCATCTATATATATATCCACCCTTCCATATGTATATTGATCCAACCATCTATATATCCACCCAGCCATCTATATATCCACCCAGCCATCTGTATATCCATCCAGACATCTATATATCCATCCAACCATCTATATATCCATCCAACCATATATATATATATCCACCCTTCCATCTGTATATCCACCCAGCCATCTATATATCCATCCAACCATCTATATATCCATCCAACCATCTATATATCCATCCAACCATATATATATATATCCACCCTTCCATATGTATATCGATCCAACCATCTATATATCCACCCAGCCATCTATATATCAACCCAGCCATCTGTATATCCATCCAGACATCTACATATCCATCCAACCATCTATATATCCATCCAACCATCCATATATATATATATATATATCACCCTTCCATCTATATATCCACCCAGCCATCTATATATCCATCCAACCATCTATATATCCATCCAACCATATATATATATCCACCCTTCCATCTATATATCCACCCAAATGTCTATATATCCATCAAACCATGTAAATATCCATCCAACCAGCTATCTATATATCCAACCATCTATATATCCATCCAACCATATACATATCCATCGAACCATATATATATATATCCACCCATCCATCTATATATCCATCCAACCATCTATATATCAACCCAACCAGCTATATATTCATCCAACAATATATATGTCCATCCAACCAGCTATATATCCATCCAACCATCTATATATCCATCCAACCATATATATATATCCACCCTTCCATATGTATATCGATCCAACCCTCTATATATCCACCCAGCCATCTATATATCCACCCAGCCATCTGTATATCCATCCAGACATCTACATATCCATCCAACCATCTATATATCCATCCAACCATCCATATATATATATATATATTACCCTTCCATCTATATATCCACCCAGCCATCTATATATCCATCCAACCATCTATATATCCATCCAACCATATATATATATCCACCCTTCCATCTATATATCCACCCAAATGTCTATATATCCATCAAACCATGTAAATATCCATCCAACCAGCTATATATCTATCCAACCATCTATATATCCATCCAACCCTATATTTATATATATATATCCGCCCTTCCATCTATATATCCATCCAACCAGCTATATATCCATCCAACCATTTACATATCCACCCAGCCATCTATATATCCATCCAAACCTCTATATATCCATTCAACCATATATATATATATCCACCCTTCCATCTATATATCCACTCAGCCATCTATATATCCATCCAACCATATATATATCCACCCTTCCATCTATATATCCACCCAGCCATCTATATATCCACCCAGTCATCTATATATCCACCCAACTGTCTACATATCCATCCAACCATCTATATATCCATCCAACCAGCTATATATACATCCAACCATATACATATCCATCCAACCACATATACATATCCACCCATCCATCTTTAAATCCATCCAACCATCTATATATCCACCCAACCAGCTATATATCCATCCAACAATATATATATCCATCCAACCAGCTATATATCCATCCAACCATCTATATATCCATCCAACCATATATATATATATCCACCCTTCCATTTGTATATCCATCCAACCAGCTATATATCCATCCAACCATATATATATATCCACCCTTCCATATGTATATTGATCCAACCATCTATATATCCACCCAGCCATCTATATATCCACCCAGCCATCTGTATATCCATCCAGACATCTATATATCCATCCAACCATCTATATATCCATCCAACCATATATATATATATCCACCCTTCCATCTGTATATCCACCCAGCCATCTATATATCCATCCAACCATCTATATATCCATCCAACCATATATATATATATCCACCCTTCCATCTATATATCCACCCAAATGACTGTATATCCATCCAACCATGTAAATATCCATCCAACCAGCTATATATCTATCCAACCATCTATATATCCATCCAACCATATATATATATATATCCACCCTTCCATCTATATATCCATTCACCCAGCTATATATCCACCCAACTGTCTATATATCCATCCAACCATTGATATATCCATCCAACCATATATATGTCAACCCAACCATCTATATATCCAACCAACCATCTATATATCCACCCAACCATCTATATAACCATCCAACCATCTATATATTCATCCAACTGGCTATATATCCATGATCACCCATCTATATATCCATCCAACCATCCATACACTTCTCAAAACTGCTAACTACACCGCTCACGTTTTGGGTTATATATATCGATGGGTTGAATGTTTTTCAATAAAATAAAAATTTGTCTCATATAGTGCAGATTTGTGTTATTTGTTTATTTAATTACAAACAACTATGAAATAATGATATTAACAAAATTATTCATATTTTAAATCGGTGTAGTTGGCTGTTTTGAAAAGTGTATAAAACGTGAGCGGTGTAGTTAGCAGTTTTGAGAAGTGTATATGCATCCAACCAGCTATAAAACCATCCACCCATCTATATATCCATCCATCCATACAACCATCTATACATCCATCTATCTAGATGTCCGTCCGTCCATCCATCCATCCATCCATCCATCCATCCATCCATCCGAGGAATAGAGGAAGTGTTTCATCTGTGTTTGTATACCTCCAATGGTTAAATATGAATAAAAAGAAAAAAATAATGGTAAAACCATCACCTAATGAAAATCACCTTAATCTATGTTTCTCACCACAGCGATGAGATAAGGGCGGTTTATTTTGACAGTTTATTTCCAGATTATTTCTCTTCCATGCTTCCTGCTAATTTCTTTACTTTACAGTATTTTTGGATCCAACCAACTTACAGGCAGCAGTATTTGACCACTTCAATAAAAAGAGGTGAGGCAATTTACTTTATTTCCATCAGTTACGAAAACAAGATTGCTGGGTTGGTGGAGATAATTATACATACTCAAGATGTGAAACATAAAAACCTGGCTGAAACATGGGATTTTACTGGTTGTCAGAGTATGCCATCTGGATATTACAGTGCACGCGAGGATATCAAAAATAAATATACAGAGTTATATATAAACCAAGCTCCATATGGGACTATGATTTCAATGATGTATTATTGACAAGGTTAGTTTATTCTTCTTTTACATATTTTGCTGTTATATCTGTTATTTGGGTTCTTGATAGGGTAAATGGACTGCCATTCCCAGCTGACTTGAAATTGTATTTACACGTGCCATACTGTTTGCGCGTGTCATACTGAAAGTGTTTTACTCATTATATTAAAAACAAAAATAGTAAACACTTCTTCATTTGGTCAATTTCCATGTAGTATGTCCCTGTTTTATTGCTTTATGTGAACACAATAACTGTTAACCCGTAACCCGCTAAGCACGACTATAAAAGCCTTTGCGTCCATTGTAAACAATGTCTGGCTGCTGATCAGTCATTTTCTCCAAAATACCCTTTTGTCACATAAATGGAATGGTCGTAATTCAAAGAAAGAACGGTCCATTATATATATGTAGTGGGTTAAACATGCACGAACAATAATGTGAAGGTTTTTTAATAAATCATTTTCAATTTACAACAAATGGCATGAAGGTTTGTTTCAGTAACATTTTGGACAAGTTCGACCACGAGCAAAATTCACACATGTGTTCTAGAGTTACTGTCCTTGATTATTGTATTACGTGGTCCCGCCTTAATTCCATTAAGCGATCGGAAAGCTTATATGAGCCTGATTTTATAACG
Source organism: Cyrtodaria siliqua (assembly GCA_037043455.1). Taxonomy (NCBI): domain Eukaryota; kingdom Metazoa; phylum Mollusca; class Bivalvia; order Adapedonta; family Hiatellidae; genus Cyrtodaria; species Cyrtodaria siliqua. Next base: position 28,325 of record JAWPHD010011780.1, read on the forward strand.
GATATTTGGACAATAAAACATGTTTAAAAACAATTTTTATTGAACCTGTTTAAAATTACCTATTAAATGTTTTAATTGTGCAATATGCAAACTGTTTAAGCCGAAATTAAGGTTTTATTTCATACCCCAGTCAACCCCGTTTTCGCTTTTTGGAGAAGGGGTTTGATGGGGTATGAATGTTAATACTCGGACCACATATGGTAATAGACCTGAACATTTGTAAGAATAAGATCATACGTCCCTTGATTATTGAAAACTATAATTCCATCTTGTGAACACAACAACTTTAGTAAATACTTCTTCCAAATTTGATGTGAAGGTTTGTTGTAATACAACTATGGTCTATATAATACAACTATGGTCTATATAATACAACTATGGTCTATATAATACAACTATGGTCTATATAATACAACTATGGTCTATATAATACAACTATGGTCTATATAATACAACTATGGTCTATATAATACAACTGTGGTCTATATAATACAACTATGGTCTATATAATACAACTATGGTCTGTATAATACAACTATGGTCTATATAATACAACTATGGTCTATATAATACAACTATGGTCTGTATAATACAACTATGGTCTGTATAATACAACTATGGTCTATATAATACAACTATGGTCTATATAATACAACTATGGTCTATATAATACAACTATGGTCTGTATAATACAACTATGGTCTGTATAATACAACTATGGTCTATATAATACAACTATGGTCTATATAATACAACTATGGTCTATATAATACAACATACTCAATACATTAAAGAAGGGCTCAAAAAAGAAAAAAATACATTTAGGAAAAGTTCTATAGCCAGTGTATAAGCATTCATGTACTACTGTACATAATTACTTGAACAGTTTTATGGGGAACCCTACAATTCGGCTGGTATAATGTGAGCTGTTCCACCTGGATCCCTATAGTTAGGCTGCTGTAATTTGTGTTGTGTTTATGAAATTGTTACCACATGCCAATATATCATCCATATGGCCCCCATCCACAGCATCCTATAGGTTTATGTTTTTGACCTGCCATGTTTTTTCCATAACCTCAATGATGTTTATCTTCTCAATTTTTTTTGCTCCATTTTTACAAAAAGTAACTGATTGTAGATTATGCTTGGTTCTACCGTTGGTTCACGTCATTAACGTTATTCATCAGCATCAGCATCCTTAAATCATTATCAGCAGCAGCAGCACATTATCATCATCATCATCATCCTACTCATCATCACTACGAGCATTATCAGCAGTAGTAGCAGCAGCAGCAGCATTTGAACAAGATGCATCAGCATCACTACAGTCATTATCATCATCAGCATCACTACAGTCATTATCATCATCAGCATACTACAACCATTATCATCATTAGCATCACTACAATCATTATTATCAGCATCACTAGTCATTATCATCATCAGTATCACTACAATCATTAGCATCATTAGCATCACTACAATCATTATTATCAGCATCACTAGTCATTATCATCATCAGCATCACTACAGTCATTATCATCATCAGCATCACTACAATCATTATCATCATCAGCATCACTGCAGTCATTATCATCATCGGCATCACTACAATCATTATCAGCATCGGCATCACCACAGTCATTATCATCATCGGCATCACTACAATCATTATCAGCATCACTACAATCATTATCATCATCAGCATCACTACAATCATTATCATCATCAGCATCACTACATTCAGTATCATTAGCATCACTACAATCATTATCATCATCAGCATCACTACAATAATTATCATCATTAGCATCACTACAATCATTATCATCATCATCACTACAATCATTATCATCATTAGCATCACTACAATCATTATCATCATCAGCATACTACAATCATTATCATCTTCATCAGCATCACTACAATCATTATCATCATCATCAGCATCACTACAATCATTATCATCATTAGCATCACTACAATCATTATCATCATCAGCATACTACAATCATTATCATCAGCAGCAGCATCACTACAATCATTATCATCATTAGCATCACTACAATCATTATCATCAGCATCACTACAATCATTATTATCATTAGCATCACTACAATCATTATCATCATCAGCATACTACAATCATTATCATCATCAGCATCACTACACTTATTATCATCATCAGCATACTACAATCATTATCATCATCAGCATCACTACAATCATTATCATCATCAGCATCACTAGTCATTATCATCATCACTACAATCATTATCATCATTAGCATCACTACACTCATTATCATCATTAGCATCACTACAATCATTATCATCATTAGCATCACTACAATCATTATCATCAGCATCACTACAATCATTATCATCATCAGCATCACTACAGTCATTATCATCATCAGCATACTACAATCATTATCATCATCATCAGCATCACTACAATCATTGTCATCATTAGCATCACTACAAGCATTATCATCAGCATCACTACAATCATTATCATCATTAGCATCACTACAATCATTATCATCATCAGCATCAATACAGTCATTATCATTATCAGCATCACTACAATCATTATCATCATCAGTGATTATCATCATCAGCATCACTACAGTCATTATCATTATCAGCATCACTACAATCATTATCATCATCAGCATCACTACAATCATTATCATCACTACAATCATTAGCATCACTACAATCATCAGCATCTCTACAATCATTATCATCATTAGCATCACTACAGTCATTATCATCATTAGCATCACTACAATCATTATCATCATTAGCATCACTACAAGCATTATCATCATCAGCATCACTACAATCATTATCATCATCAGCATACTACAACCATTATCATCATTAGCATCACTACAATCATCATCATCATCAGCATCACTACAATCATTATCATCATCAGCATACTACAACCATTATCATCATTAACATCACTACAGTCATCATCATCAGCATCACTACAATCATTATCATCACTACAATCATTATCATCATTAGCATCACTACAATCATCAGCATCTCTACAATCATTATCATCATTAGCATCACTACAATCATTATGATCATTAGCATCACTACAATCATTATCATCATTAGCATCACTACAACCATTATCATCAACAGCATACTACAATCATTATCATCATTAGCATCACTACAATCATTATCATCATAAGCATCACTACAATCATCATCATCATCAGCATCACTACAGTCATCATCATTAGCATCATGACAACCATTATCATCATCAGCATACTACAATCATTATCATTATCAGCATCACTACAGTCATCATGATCATCAGCATCACTACAATCATTATCATAATTAGCATCACTACAATCATTATCATCATTAGCATACTACAATCATTATCATCATCAGCATCACTACAATCATTAGCATCATTAGCATCACTACAATCATTATCATCATCATCAGCACTACAATCATCATCATCAGCATCACTACAATCATTATCATCATCAGCCTCACTACAGTCATTATCATCATTATCATCACTTCAATCATTATCATCATCAGCATCACTACAATCATTATCATCATCATCAGCATCACTACAATCATTATCATCAGCATCACTACAATCAGTATCATCATCAGCATCACTACACTCATTATCATCATTAGCATCACTACAATCGTTATCATCATTAGCATCACTACAATCATTAGCATCACTACAATCATTAGCATCACTACAATCATTAGCATCATCAACATCACTACAATCATTATCATCATCAGCATCACTACAATCATTATCATCATCAGCATCACTACAATCATTATCATCATTAGCATCACTACAATCATTATCATTAGCATCACTACAATCATTAGCATCACTAGTCATTATCATCATCAGCATCATATGATCATCAGCATCATCATCAGCAGCACTACAATCATTATCATCATCATTATCACTACAATCATTATCATTAGCATCACTACAATCATCATCATTAGCATCACTACAATCATTAGCATCACTAGTCATTATCATCATCAGCATCATCATCAGCAGCACTACAATCATTATCATCATCAGTATCACTACAATCATTATCATCATCAGCATCACTACAGTCATTATCATATTAGCATCACTACAATCATTATCATCATCAGCATCACTTCAGTCATTATCATCATCAGCATCACTACAATCATTATCATCATCAGCATCACTACAATCATTATCATCATCAGCATCACTACAATCATTATCATCATTAGCATCACTACAATCATTATCATTATTAGCATCACTACAATCATTATCATCATCAGCAACACTACAGTCATTATCATCATCAGCATCACTACACTCATTATCATCATCAGCATCACTACAATCATTATCATCATCAGCATCACTACAATCATTATCATCATCAGCATCACTACACTCATTATCATCATCAGCAGCAGTACTATCATTATCATCATCAGCATCACTGCCATAATTATCATCAGCATCACTACAATCATTATCATCATCAGCATCACTACAATCATTATCATCATCAGCATCACTACAATCATTAGCATCATTAGCATCGCTATAATCATTATCATCATCAGCATCACTACAATCATTAGCATCATCATCAGCAGCAGCAGCATATGATCAGGAGACTCCTCATTAATATTGTCAACATCAAGAATGTCCAGATGTCAAAATGACCATATAAATGAATGTCATCGATGTGTCAGTAGTTGGTTTGCATATTTGCACTACTATAACATACTGTGCACCAAGAGATTTATTGCCTATTTGTCTTCATAGCAGACCATATATGTATATATGTATGACAAACAAGGTGTACAAACACAGTAATAGGTATATGGACACTGAGTCTGGGACAGGCTTATCTGCATCACTCACAGGTAACTGCACTAGATTTGTGACATTTACAGTAATTGCATGCAGGTTTCCTTAAATGTAAACCTCATAATACCCACAAAAACATAAGAAATTGTGTATGTTTTTGTTGAGCCTGCTTGCTGAAAGCTTGAACTAGTGATCACACTTTGGCATTCGAGTGTACGTCCATCTTTGGCTTTGGGTCCATACTTTTTGCCTTGAACATGTCGACTTCCTTGCACATGATATGGATCACTCCTCATCGACCATCTTTGTGACCTGCTTTCTTTGAAACAGAGAGCTGGTGTGGCTCGGTGTATAGTACAGTGGACTTGAAACAGAGAGCTGGTGTGGCTCAGTGTATAGCACAGTGGACTTGAAACAGAGAGCTGGTGTGGCTCGGTGTATAGCACAGTGGACTTGAAACAGAGAGCTGGTGTGGCTCAGTGTATAGCACAGTGGACTTGAAACAGAGAGCTGGTGTGGCTCGGTGTATAGCACAGTGGACTTGAAACAGAGAGCTGGTGTGGCTCAGTGTATAGCACAGTGGACTTGAAACAGAGAGCTGGTGTGGCTCGGTGTATAGCACAGTGGACTTGAAACAGAGAGCTGGTGTGGCTCAGTGTATAGCACAGTGGACTTGAAACAGAGAGCTGGTGTGGCTCGGTGTTTTTCACAGTGGACTTGAAACAGAGAGCTGGTGTGGCTCAGTGGATAGCACAGTGGACTTGAAACAGCAGGACTCGGGTTCAAGCCTGACCAGCGCCCCTGAGTTTAGGTGGCGTGTTGAACCACTGAGTTTAGGTGGCGTGTTGTACCACTGAGTTTAGGTGGCGTGTTGTACCACTGAGTTTAGGTGGCGTGTTGTACCACTGAGTTTAGGTGGCGTGTTGTACCACTGAGTTTAGGTGGCGTGTTGTACCACTGAGTTTAGGTGGCGTGTTGTACCACTGAGTTTAGGTGGCGTGTTGTACCACTGAGTTTAGGTGGCGTGTTGTACCACATTTTGCATCTATGTGACCTACTTTCTTTGAAATGAAGGCCAAGAGAACTGAAGTGGCAAAAAAGAGAAGGATATAGTTTTTGATCATGAAATAATTGTTCACATTTAAGATGTATTTCTGTAAATCCCATATTGCTTAGAAACTCAAAAAAGAAAATCTATCATTTTAATCCTTCTTTTTGTACACGTTTGAAATAAAATATAGTTCGAAAAAGTACATGGCAACCCCGTCTTGTTCAGAACATAATTCTAGTGCAGTTAACTAGGATTAGAGAAAATAAATTGTGAGTGAATATGGAATTTAAAAATTAGGCTGAAACCTTGGAGATGAAACATTTAGCGACGAATGGAAATTTTGTATTGTTGTCAAGTTGTGTGCAGTTCTTACCTTCAATAATATTGTGGATATTGCATGTTGCGCCCAGGTGTGCACCAGATATGACTCTTGTTTCTGGTTGCCTGTCTCCAGAAAATAGGTAAATTTAAAGTATTTTTTGTGTGAAAAATGTCCGGTTAGTTTTTCCACATAACATATTTGCTGATCATTATATCTCCCCCGCTTTATGGAGGGGAGGTTTGAAACGATGCAATAGTACCAAATTTTATAAGAGGAAGCCAGATGTTTTTTCAAGGTTTATTTAGAAAAACATAAGCTTAAAGCTATTAGATACACCTTAGTCTTGATTTTGTCACACTTTGCTGTGTCCCATTAGTTTTTCTACATAACTAACATATTGCTGACTAACATATTGCTGATCATTATATCGCCCCGCTTTGTGGAGGGGAGTTATATCTCCCCGCTTTGTGGAGGGGAGACATATCTCCCCGCTTTGTGGAGGGGAGTTACATCTCCCCGCTTTGTGGAGGGGAGTTATATCTTCCCGCTTTGTGGAGGGGAGACATATTGTTTTTGTGCTGTCTGTCATCTGTCTATTTGTCTGTATGTCACAAACTTTGTCGGAACTAGTTCTCCTGAACCCCTGGCCTGATTTCAACGAAACTTGGCAGGGATGATCAGTATCAAGCCTAGTTGCACATATCATACCATGTTCTGATTGAATGATTTTTGGCAGGGTTATGGCCCCTTAAAGGTTTTAATACACAGACTTTGTGCAGACAAGTACTTCTGGCCGGATTTAAACGAAACTTGACAGGGACGATGAGTACCAAGCCTGGTTGTGCATGTCATCGCCATGTTCGGTTGAATGATTTTTGGCATAGTTATGGTCCTTTAAAGGTTTTAATAAACAAACTTTGTCCAAACTGGTCCAGATCAGTTCTCCTGAACCCCTGGCCGGATTTCAACAAAACTTGACAGGGATGATCAGTACCCAGTCTAGTATGTCGTTGTTGTGTTCCAGTTGTTTTGGTGGAGTGTGGCCCTTTAAAGGTTTTAATACACAGACTTTGTCCTGAAATTGTTCTCCTCAACCACAGTTTGGATTTTAATGAAACTTGGTTGCGCATATTGTTGCCGTGTTCCGGTTGAATGATATTTGGCCCTTTTGAATGTTTTAATACACAAACTTTGTCTGACCTATTTCTCCTGATCCTGTGGCCGGATTTCAAACTTGGTAGAGGTGATCAGTATCAAGCCTAGTTGTGCATATCTTCTTGTGGTTTTTGCCGGATTCATGGTCCCTTTCCCCTACCGGGGAGACCTCTCTTTTTACTAAAATCAACCTTTAATTAGTTATTATTTGAATAGTTCAAAGCAAATTGTATGTAAGCAGGTTTAAGTTAAAGTCAAAATGATACTGGATTTAATTAATAAATAGAGGTGCTAGTTTTAATCATAATAAACACTTCAAGATTGCCTTGTGTCCTTGTAATGAAACATGTTTTATGTGATAGTCCTATATATTTCATTAAATTCACCTTTTTATGGTGTCTGGTTTGCTTTGAGGGATTCTTCTCCATGCAATATTATTAAATGGTTAATGTATTGTTCTGTATATCAAATGTTCTCATTCTGGGTGTATGGCAAAACAGGATTTTTCATTTAAGGACATATTTCGAGCCTATTGTATTTGGGGGAGGGGGAGAATTTCTATAGGTAATTAACTGTAAATCACTGTTAGCCATACAATTTCGGGTCAACACAATAATGATTTGTTTTCTCTTATGCAACAAATGCAGCATACAAATGTAAACGTTTTGTCTAGACTGTCGTCCATTGAAAGAAGTGTGTCAAAGCTCACAGTTATTGAACAGGACATATCCCACTTACGCATAGACGTCTCAAAATTAAAAACAGATAACGGATCAATGGCTAATAAAATATGTGAGTTGGAAAGCTCTTGCCAGTCCATAAGCAATATTTTCGATGAGTATTCAGAGTCGAAAACAACAAGTGAAAATGACATCAGAATGTTGAAAAAAGAAAACGAAGCTTTAAAATGTGAAATAAAAAAATCAAATGAAAACAGTAACAAGATGTATGATGATTTGCAAGAACTAAAGGCCCACTCAATGCAGGAAAATTTATTATTTTTCGGTGTTAACGAAGTCAGTGGCAATGAAAGGGAGGATACTCAGTCTGTATTGAGGCAGTTTTTGAGAAATGAAGTATCTCTTGGGTCACAGGAAGAAAATATTGTATTCGATCGTGTACACAGGCTGGGGCCAAAACGTGGTAATGTCGACAGATTCCCCAGACCTATTGTTGCTAAGTTCGAAAAGTTCAGTGACCGTGAAAAAATATGTAAAGCCGGTATAGATCTTAACAAGCAAAAACGCGGGTTTAGTATCAGAGAGCAATTCCCTCCCGAAATGGAACAAAAACGTAAACAGCTGTATCCTGTAATGAGACAATATCAGCAAAACCCTAGCAACAGAGTGTTTCTAGTTCGTGACAAGTTATATATAAATGGTACCCTTTATATTCCCGAAAACGCTAGTACTAGTAAGTCTTTTGACCATGACAGAAACCATAGATTTTTTTCTGCTAACGATAGAAACTCATTTGCACAATCGGAACCAACTTCCGGTCCATGGACACATGCACGCGACGCGTCAACATACGGCAACCGCCTTCCACAAACGTCTAATGCACAAAGTTTTGAACAAAGACGCTTTCTCGTGGGTAATAGGCAAACAACATTCGAGACGCAGAATCGATTCGGTGTTTTTATGAATAGCGACCAGAATGACTTCGCAAGCCCTCTACGAACAGACACGCGCCCCAAACAGAAATCACCACTTGATGATACGGATCGAAAGAAGTATAGAGTTAACGGAGACGACATTGAAACTGATACGGATAACGAGTCCTCTTGTTTGCTTGAAGTCGGACCACATCGTATATGTAGTAGTGCAAACTCTCCAACAAACAGTAATCCCCAGTGTAGCGACAGTCTCGCGTCGCAAACCAGTGCCCCACACGCTACTCTTGTGAGCGCCGCGTCCGATAGCACTCATACAGATAATTTACCTCAGATAGTGTCACAATAGGAAATCGTGGAGGAGTTACCTTTGGTTCAAGAGGTCAGACAGGCGTTATCGACTAAATGTGTGAATGCACGATTTAACATTGAAACAACGCACGTGGATAGTCGTTCATTATATACGCCACAGGCACGTATCAATCGCGAGACGGACTCAATAATGATTTCAGGTGACAATTGCGCCTATGAACATATAAACTGTAATAATAGCGATTTTAAAACCTTGAACATTATGTCATTAAATGTATGTGGTCTTAGCAGTAAACAAGTTTATCCCGAGTTTATTTCTATGATAAATAACTATGATATTATAGGATTTCAAGAAACCAAAATGGATGAACTTAGTACTGTTAGTTTGGATAATTTTAACTTATATTATAAACACAGACACAAAATTTCTAAGAGAAGGTCCGGTGGAATTGTTATTGCTGTTAAAAAAGAATTAGACCGGTACATAAATATCATAGAAACGGAAAGCAAACTTGTTTACTGGTTTGTGATTTCAAAACAGTTAACCAATAGTGACGATATTGTTTGTGGTGTTGTTTATATTCCATCCGAATATTCACAATACTCAGCTGAAGATCCTTATTCTGAACTGCAGAATGAAATGGATTCCTTTTCTGACAAATATAATAAAATATGCATTTTTGGTGATTATAACTCACGAAGTAAAGATTTAGTCGATTATATAAACGTTGACATGGATGTTTTTCAAGAAAATAATTTGAATGAATTATATGATGAATTTCAATTAGAAATGAATTTGTTTGATGAATGTAATGTGTTTAAAAAGAGAAATAACACTGACAAAGCTGTAAATAATTATGGATATAGATTAATTGATTTTTTACAAAGAAATAATATGTTTATATTGAATGGAAGGACAGTGGGTGATCTTGATGGATGCACAACATCGAAAGGTGTGAGTTCTATTGATTACTTTATATGCTCTGCAAACATGTTCAATTTGGTTGATCATTTAAATGTACTTGAATATTGTCCATTGTTTTCTGATGTACACAATCCAGTTGTTCTTAGTTTAAAACTTAATAGTAATTTTTTTTTATTAAATAACAATATTGAAGAAAATGAACCAAAACTAAAGCTATGGGATGAACCAAAACGTAACCTCTTTCTCGAAAACGTTAATCACGAAAACGTTGGATTAATATCTGAAAAACTTAGTACTTTAGAAAATAGTAGCAGTATTAACCAGTTAGAAATTGATGACATTGTTATCTCTATTTCTGGAGTATTTAAAGAAACAGCATGCGAAATGTTTGGATATTTCAATAAATTGAAAGAAATAAGCATTAATAACAATAATAAACAGCCCCATTGGTTTGGCAGAGATTGCAAAAAACATCGTAAACAGTTTCATAGAGCTAAATACATGTATAAATTAAGAAAGTCTGAAGAAAATAAAACGAACTTTTCAAATCAAAGTAAAATTTATAAAGCGCAAATACGAAATGCTCATTATAATTTTAAAAAGGATAATATAAACAAACTAAAAACATTAGGTAAATCAAATCCTAGAAAGTACTGGAAAATATTAAATGGCAAAAAAAATAATAGTGTAAATGCATCATTAAATGATTTAAAAGAACATTTTAAAAATATAAATTTCAAAGAAGACGTAGAAAATACTAATATTATAGAAAATACGCCAGAACTAGCACAGTCATCTGAGGAAATAAATGGTGAAATAACAATAGATGAAATTGAAAAGATAGCACGAAAGTTAAAAAATAATAAAGCAAGTGGCATAGATAACATTTTAAACGAACATATTAAAACTACACTTCCGGTCATGAAAAACATTTATTTTAAATTATTCAACTTAGTATTGAACACCGGAAAAGTTCCAGAATCATGGACAATTGGTATAATAAATCCAATTTTTAAAAATAAAGGCGATTCATTGAAACCAGAACATTACAGACCTATTACTCTATTAAGTTGTCTTGGTAAATTATTCACAGCAATATTGAATGCTAGGTTAACAAAGTTTGCTGATGATTACGATCGTATTAATAGCTATCAAGCTGGATTTAGAAAAAACTTCTCTACTGTTGATAATATGTTTATACTTAACTCTCTTATTGATATTTTACGCAACAAAGGAAATAAACTTTTTTGCGCTTTTATAGATTTAAAAAATGCATTTGATACAGTCTGGAGATCAGGATTATGGTTTAAAATATTATCACATGACATAAATGGCAAAATATTTAACGTTATACGGAATATGTACAACAATATCAAGTCGTGTGTAACATTAAATGGTGTAAGATCCAACTATTTTGAATGTAATATAGGCGTACGGCAAGGGGAAAATCTCTCGCCATTATTGTTCTCTTTTTATCTAAATGATTTACATGCATTTTTTTCACAAAATCAAAATGTAAACGGAGTAAGCTGTCGAGAACACGAATTAGACAACGACGTTCTTATAAATTTAAAACGCAGATGACACTGTTATTGTATGCGAAACAGGAGATGACCTACAAGAAGCCCTTATTAATACTTATCAAACTTATTGCGATACATGGAAACTCACAGTCAACATATCAAAATCTAAAATTCTAGTATTTTCGAAAGGTAGACCAGGGAATTATTCATTTAGATTAAATAACGACACTTTAGACATCGTATCGGAGTACAAATATTTGGGAATATTATTTAGCAGAAGTGGAACATTTTATAATGCTAAAAAACATATTGCCAGTCAAGCCACTAGAGCTCTCTACAGCCTACTGAAGAAAGCAAAGCATCTTTTTCTACCAATCGATTTACAAATTGACATCTTTAATAAAACAGTTAAACCTATTTTGTTATATGGGTGTGAAATCTGGGGGTTTGGTAATTTAGAAATAATAGAAAGAGTGCAATTAAAGTTTTTAAAACACGTCTTAAATATAAAAACATTTACACCAAATTGTATGGTGTATGGCGAAACCTTTACTATGCCAATTTCAATTGATATTTACACAAAAATGTTATCATTTTGGTCAAAGGTAGTGTCTCCAGAAAGTAATAAACTCTCAGCTGATGTGTACATAGTATTGCATAGCTTATACAAATACAGCAATAGTACAAAGAAAAAATTAAATTTTAAATGGCTTAAATGTATCAAAGAAATCTTAATTAAATGTGGGTTTAGTGGCATCTGGGAAACGCACGACTTTCCAAATAGTAAGTGGTTGATTGCATCTGCGCATTAAAAGCTCGTAGATCTATTTTTAAACGAATGGTATGAAACAGTTGAAAACTCTAGTAGTTATTATATATACAGATTATTTAAAACTAAATTTGGCTTTGAGAGATACTTGACAGATACACCCGGTAAACTACTCAAGTATATGTAAGGTTTAGAACAAGAAACCACAAGTTACCAATTGAAACTGGACGCTGGAATAAAATTGTGCATAATAACAGAGTCTGTACTTTATGTAATGAAGATATAGGAGATGAATACCATTACCTTCTAACATGTAAAACACTTAGTATGTTACGAAAGACTTTTTTGAAAAAGAAATACTATAAAAAGCCGAATATACATACATTTTACAACATTATGAATTCAACAAACAAGAAAGAATTTAGAAAAGCGTGTGAATTTGTAAAGCAAATATTGAATAGATTCAAGTAGAAATGTATGCGTATATGTTATGAGATTTGAAAAATGTGTGTAAAGTCATACGAGAGTGTGGTTGTAAATTACTTCTTCGACAGTGTGGTGAAAATGAACTATATATAAATGATAGATATAGTTTTAAATTACGAATATAATTTAGCTCCTCCAATACATACAGTAAAGTAAATTCACTTGATTTACATCTGTCTAATAATCTATTGTTAATACTAAATAACTCATGTAATAGAGCCTTGTACGATATATTCTATATGCATTACCTCATGTTTTCATGTATATGTATGAACTGAGTGAATAAAAGATTTGTATTTGTATTTGTATTGTTAGCCATACAATTTCATGAGCAAAGTGTGATATTAATTTTTTCTTCAGATTATGAGGCCCACCCAATAAAGCATTTGTGACCAGTACACATAATAACACATTAAAGAATGTTGTATATGTATTGTGTTGTGCTCTGATTTTTGGTCTAAAACAATTAAGAAATACCAGATAAGTTTTGTATTCAAAAGCTAAATTATGAACATATATTTCTTCATTAAAGTAAATTACAAAGTGTTGTTAAGCTATTCTTACCCTCAATGCTATACAGATAAAAGACTAAGAGCAGGCCTCAATTTATAATGAGGAAATGTGTCTTTAACTCCAAAACACATCAAAAAAACAACTCAGCAATTTTTTTTACACACTTTTTAAGATCAGTTTTGATTGTCGGGAAATCTAAAGTATTATTTATTGGAATGGTCATCGTTTCCAGCAAGAATCAAAAAAAGTTATTTTATGTACAACATGTCCATGGCTTGGTGTAGGGTAACGATGTGGTAACGTGGTAACGATGTCTTACTGCAGCGATCCATGTTGGATTTTAAAATATTATAAAACTATTTACTTTTTACATCCCTCCTAACTATCAAACAGAACAACAATTCTAACAATACTATTTGATCTCGACATTTCTATCGGATAGCATGGTGGAATTGCTCTCAGCCAGGGTTCAAGCCACAATGGCTGGCACCCACTGAGTTTCATCTGTGAGTGATCTCGGACAAGACTCCTTCCATGAGACTTGTCTATTGGATGGCAGGGCTTTTTTTCTAAAAATTGTGAAGACTCCCTAGCCTGGTAATTTCGTGAAAAAAAAGCGGCATAACTGTCTGATTTGTGAAAGATTAGTTGTTAAAAGCGATATTACTCAATACATGCAAGCATTGTTTTTGTGGGAGGAGGAAATTATAAAACAAATGTACAATTATTCAGAATAAATATGGTACATTTTAGATAAACTTTCTGATGTAAATGTATCCAAAACAAAACAATATTGAGAAAGTTAGATTGGGAAATGTTGTTAATCCCAATTTTTTTATTTTATTTGATTGTGAAACAAATCAGCCACAGTTGTGAAAAAAATGACCAATTTTGAATTGTGAAGTAGGTGAATTTCAGCCCCTGTTATAGAAGGTAAAAAAACTGGATGGGGACGTAAACTGGGCGATCTATCCTCCAAGCATGTTAAAGGGGTTGATGCACTATTTTCAAACAATGTTTATTTTGGAGTGATGACATCATCGCGCCTTTTTAATATATTTGGAATATTGATAAAATGTCTTAGAGCAAAGAAAATCACTGCAAATGAAAAATAAGCGTATAATTTATAAATGTATTTTGATAAATATACCATTATATGATAAAAAGGCGCGATGACAGCATCGTTCCAAGATGGCCGCCTCCATTTATGTTCTTTGCAAAGTTTCAATAGGTCATATCTCCTTTATTTTTCATGGCATTGACAATTATTTCAGTTTTTTTCAAGTTTTTCCGAGCCCTTTTAAATAAATTGTGTTTGAAAATAGTGCATTAACCCCTTTAAAATAACCTTACCATAGAATCTATTCGATAGTAAGAGTAGGGCAGGTTCCCATATTCCTATGCATCCTTCCCCTCCCCTGGGGCGGCTCTAAATAATCTAATTCATAACATTCATGATCTTATACATTTCTATCCATCCTTGAAATATTGTAATTGGCATTTCTTGTTTATTCACTAATTGTCAATTATTAATTGCTTCTTAGTGAAAAAACATTTAATTTGTCCCGATCCAGTAACTTTTATAGGTTTACAGTTGTAAACACCTCCTGACTAGTAGACACAAGGTAATGGACGCTTATTTACATATCTACTGGTGATAGAGATGGAGATAAAATAAAATTGGAATTTAAACGTTTGCATGAATTTGCAGTAAGGAAACAGTTGAAAACTGTTTTAAAAAGGGATATTAGAAGTTTACTGAAAAAGGTAATAATTTACATTATTTTATATTTTTAGCTCACCTGAGCAATACATCTTTTACGGGAGCTCAACTTGTTAAGTGAGAAAGTGTCGATTCTTACGGATGGTAGGAGGTATACAGTACTGGTTATACCCAGAAAAAAAATGGGGTGGTCTGCCTCCACAACAAAAAAAAAGAATTGACCATCATGTATGGCCTAACATGTGCTAAAAATGATGTAAAACACAATTCAAACAAATGTCTTGCATACATCTGTTCAAATAAACAAATAAGGGTTAAAGATGAAAATTGTCCTAAATCAACAAATCCGCTGTTGATATGTTTTTAATTATTGAATATCATTATAAATACGATGTTTACTATGTTATTGATGTATGCTTAGTGAAAATATGTTTTTAAACATAAAAATAGAAAAGGCGAACAGGCATTGCTAAAAAATCGAAAAAAATCAAAGGGGAAAAACTCTTCCTCGTATAACTGGAAGTGACGTCATTGGGAACAAAAAAAGCCATTAGTACATAGGGAAAGCACGCAAAAACAGTATAATGTGTATGAAAATATCGGAATTTTATCGAAATTCTGGCAGTATAGTCACCGGCAACACCGCATATCTTGGTACATATACACTACTCAACTTTTATAATCGGTAACCCAGTTTTTTTTTGAAAATAACACAAATACTAAAAGCTGGAAATCACCGAAACACATACCAATATGTTTTATTAAGTTTATTAACAATGTAATCTGAAATCATATTTTTCCAGATTACATTGCTGATAAACTTAATAAAATATTGGTATGTGTTTCGGTGATTTCCAGTTTATAGTATTCGTGTTATTTCAAAAAATCTGGGCGACCGATTATAAAAGTTGAGTAGTGTACACTAAGCGGGTAATGCAGCATATTCCGAATGCATGGACTTGGTCTAATACTTGTACATTAATACGAGTGTCAGACAATAAGGACTTTACTTTTGCCGAAAAGTAGACATTGAAAAAATATATAATTTAGGACATGTTTATTTTTCACATAATTGATGAAAAAAACAACAAAAATAAAAACAACATAACAAATGAGCAGCATCTAATTTCTGTAGTACCAGGGAGTATATATATGCCATAAGTCCCCGCCACCTGGTGACCAAAACACTCGAGGAGTGGCACGTATTAGATTTGGATTTGAAGTATGACACGCTCTCCACGTGCCCCCAACTAACAATATACCACACACCGACTAATCAACTATTGCGGTGCCCTATTGAAGTATAGCCTAATTTGGGTACATACGTCGGTATATGACAAAAGCTCGCACCATTTAGGGAAACATAGTTTTATGACACATTTCCTGTTTATTGCAATTCCGTGAGCGGTGCAATACTGCCGTGGCGAGCCGCGTACTGCACAAGACGGATATATGATACGGATATAAGATGCGTGGGAAACTAGTTTATTGCGCACAAAGAGATAAACATACTATGATCTAAATAATATAGTCAAATGTATTATGAGCACGATATTATGACTGTAGTATTATGTATTAATAATAATGTATGCACATGTAGAGATCGAAACAACAGATCAAATTGACAATAATATAAAAAGTATATATTGTAAGACACTTATTTCACTTATCGCATGAGCTGAGAGCCGTTATTGTTTTGCCATAAAACATTACTGAACTAATATTATAGTTGGTAACATTATCAATTTTCTGCCTTGTTTTTTGTCATTTTTTTAGCTCTACTGGCCAAGGGCCAGCAGAGCTTATGGGATGGTGTGTTGTCCGTCTTCCGTCGTCCGTCGTCCGTCCGTCGTCCGTTGTCCGTCGTCCGTCGTCCGTCCGTTAACTTTTCTTCAAACGACTTCTCCTCAGAAACCGCTTGGCTAATTTTGACCAAACTTCACATGGATGATCCTTAGATGAATGCTTTTTAGATTTGTTAAAATTAGGTCAGCGCTACATCCAAGATGGCTGCCATTACCATATATGGTCGAAACCTTAAAAAATCTTCTCCTCCAGAACCTCTGGACAGATTTCAACAGTTTTTCTTTTAAAATGATCGCCAACGCCTAGACTATCAAGATTGTTCAAATAAAGTCCCCGGGGTCAAAAATGGCCGTGCCCCGGGAGTCCAAAGTTTGTATATTGAGGTTTTGCATGTTTTTCATATAGACATATAGGAAAAAACTTTAAAAAATCTTCTTCTCTGAAACCACAAGGCACAGAGCTCTCATGTATTACATGTAGCATCAGCTTATGGTCCTCTGCTAAGTTTGTTCAAATGGTGACCCTGGGGTCAAATTTGTCCCCGCCCCGGGGGTCACAATTTTACATAGACTTATATAGGATTTTTAAAAAAAAAAATCTTCTTCTCGGAAACTACAACAGCCGGAGGTTTGATATTTTGCGTTTACTATAAGCTTATGGTCCTTTACCAAGTTTGTTCAAATGGTGACCCTCGGGTCACATTTGGCCCCGCCCCAAGGGTCACATGTTTTACATAGACATTTATAGGGAAAAACTTAAAAAATCTTCTTCTCTGAAACTGCAAGAGCCAGAGGTTTAATATTTTGCATTTGCTATAAGCTTGTGGTCCTCTACCAAGTTTGTTCAAATGGTGACCCAGGGGTCACATTTGGCCCCACCCCGGGGGTCACAGTTTTATATAGGCTTGTATATAGGCAAAAATGAAAAAAAATCTTCTTCTCTGGAACCACATGGCACAGAGCTCTCATGTATTACATGTAGCATCAGCTTATGGTCCTCTACTAAGTTTGTTCAAATGCTGACCCTGGGGTCAAATTTGTCCCCCCCCCAAGGGTCACAGTTTTACATAGACTTATATAGGATCTTTTTTTTTAAAAATCTCCTTCTCGGAAACTACAAGAGCCAGATGTTTGATATTAAACATTTATTATAAGCGTATGGGCCTTTACCAAGTTTGTTCAAATGGTGACCCTGGTGTCACATCTTGCCCCGCCCCGGGGTCACAGTTTTACATAAATGCTTGTATAGGGAAAAACTGAAAAAAATCTTCTTCTCTGGAACTGCAACAGCTTAAGGTTTAATATCTTGCATTTGCTATAAGCTTATGGTCCTTTACAAAGTTTGTTCAAATTGTGACCCTCGGGTCACATTGGGGGTCACATTTAACCCCGCCCCAAGGGTC
Source organism: Cyrtodaria siliqua (assembly GCA_037043455.1). NCBI lineage: Eukaryota > Metazoa > Mollusca > Bivalvia > Adapedonta > Hiatellidae > Cyrtodaria > Cyrtodaria siliqua. The sequence continues at coordinate 46,832 of JAWPHD010011780.1, forward strand.
ACATGTTTTACATAGACATGTATAGGGAAAAACTTAAAAACTCTTCTTCTCTGAAACTGCAAGAGCCAGAGGTTTAATATTTTGCATTTGCTATAAGCTTTTGGTCTTCTACCAAGTTTGTTCAAATGGTGGCCTATTGGTCATATTTGGCCCCACCCTGGGGGTCAGTTTTACTTAGGCTTGTATAGGCAAAAGCTGTTGTTGTTGTTTTTTTAGTTTTTAATTTTATTTTTATTTATTTTTTTCAATTGCATTTTTTTTTTTTTTTTTTTTTATTTTTTTTTAATTGTTCCATTTTTTTTTATTTAATTTTTTTTTTTTTTTTTTTTTTTATTTGAATTTTTTTTTCCCCTTTTTTTTTTTTTTCATTATCTTTTTAATTACTTGACACTTACTTTAAAATTTCTTGTCGGCGCTACTCATCCTAAATGCCTTGTTGAATTTCGACGAAACTTGGCAGGAAGCATCGGTAAGATGTCTAGTTGTGCATATCACGCTTTTGTTCCAGTTCGCTGATTTTTGACGGAGTTATGGCCCTTTGACATTTTTATTTTAAATTTCTTGTCGGCGCTACTCCTTAAACGGCTTGTTGGATTTCTACGAAATTTGGCAGGAAGCTTCAGTATGATGTCTAGTTGTGCAAAGCGCGGTATATCAATGAAATCCTGGACAATTTCGAAAACTAGCTAGATCTTGTTAGTAATAACAGAGTTATGGCCCTTGATTTGTTGAAAAATGCTGTATTGTATTTTTCTTTGTTAAATCTATAGGAGAAGAGAGCTATATCTAGCTATATCTATCTAAATCTATAAGAGCTGTTTTATCCAGTAGAGCGTCCACAGGCCCTCTTGGGCCTCTTGTTTAAATCCAGAGACCGATATATGTAGACGGACAGCGATATATAAATAGATGTTATAGATCTATAACACTATTGGCAGAAGAGGGTATATAGTTAAAAAATAAACAAACCTACAAAATATATATTGAAACAAAGACGCATGTAGTGTTTCCTTCACCGGATTTATTTAAATTTATATGCTGAACCTTTTTTAGCAATCTTTTGAAAAAAGCGGCTACATTATATTAGCTCTTGACTGATTCACGTAAGGACGCATGCTTCTAATTCAACAGCTAAACAATCACGGTGTATATAAAGTCTAAGACTATATACCTTTCTACAATTTAGCATGCGTATACCTGATAAAGTGCTAAGAAAATAGAACAAAAACTTTTATGTTTACCTCATTTATTAATTTACTCCTCAACGCCGGTTGAGTCGGCGAATAAAACTTGCTCGGAGACAACGGGGTTAGGCACTTCTCATTTTTTGTAATATTGTTGGTACTGCTGGTTTTTTAATCGGCATGGCCGTTTGTTCTCCAATTCAACGAAAAAGAAACTAAAGGATGGACTTCCCACGAATCCAACTCAAAATGTTACTACAAACTCGCGCGTCTTTCGAAGGTTCCCACTTTTTTGAGGAGACGGGCGATTTTCGTCGGCAACGTTCCACCCACACTTCAAATCTTAATCATTAACCTGATTTAGAACATCGAAATAAACTGATATTATTATACTGTCCTTTTGTATGTACACGTTTGCACACAGCAACAGTAAACGGCAATTTAACACGTACCATAAAACGTAATCCTACATAGACAATGCAGACTTAATGCGGAGCCGCTAATCGCTTTGTACCAATGACGTCACAGGTCTCATGACACTTACCTGTCTTCAAACAGGGCGAAACTCGGAGCGTGTGCGCTATGATGTTTAATTGGCTACTATGACAAAACAGGACAACCAATAAGTGTAATATTTGAACAGAGTGTATATTATATACATATATTTCAGAATGTATGCTTAAAAGACACGCTATATTTCACCTTTAAGTGGTTTAGCGTAAGAGATTGTTGATTGCCTAATTTATAAAAGAATTATGGCCCTTATACATTTTTCAATCTTTTGTATCCAAAAAAATAAATCTAAATTGAATAAAAAAGTATTTATTTTTTTACGTTTTATAAGATTGCCTCTTAGCATTTTGAATAGTGCCCGGGCGCTACTATTAGGGAAAATATGGTAAGTACAGTTAATATTAAAAACATAAATACATAAATATATAGTGTGGATATGTACTAAAGGAACCTCACACGTGATCTATGTGACTTCACTACTTTTTTTTTGATCAACATTATTGATTGGTAGTTACTGGCCTGTAACTTGTAATGTCCTATATATTATTCATTTGTGTGGAGATATTAAGTTTCTGTTGATCGTCCACCAGGCTTCAGTTATTTAGAGGATCTTTGAAAGCTCCATCAGGTTCAAGTGATCCCTGCCGTGTGATCTTGTGATCATATGTTTACACACTGTCATCTCACTGGAGGAAATTCTGTGCTCATTGTTGTCCTCTGCCGCCCACACTGCAAAAGTGGAACTTTATTCCCGAATGTGTAGGTATCACTCTCCCCTGAAAGCGGACCTAGAGACAAAAGAAAAACAGAAAATAAAGTTATATTTTTTCTCCATTTTAGGCAATTATTTCCCCTAATAAGAGTGCCTCCCACAATACCCCCTCCCGCCACTCGAAACTCATTTTTTTTTCTTTTTTTTATTAAATTTCTGAGTTGCTTTTGTCAATTCTTACACGTTTTTTTTTTTCTGTTACTTATGTCTGAACGTGTACACGCATTGTTACATGTTTATTATTGATTTGGCCTTGAAGAAAGTTAAAAATAGTATAGATGTAAACATGCTTAACATGTATGCAAATTATTTATTCAAATTCATTTATGATGAAATTTGGCCACATGGACTGTTCTCATTGGACTGTTTTATGCAAATTCATTTAGGATGAAATTTGGACTATTTTCATTGGCCTATATAAGTGGGGAAGCCTTTGGAACAATCTCTGGGCGGTATATAAACAGACTCTGAGAGCAGCTCAGCATTTGAGTTGAGTTGAGTTCTATTTAGTTTTAGTAAAAAAGATAATTTTGAATTGTATGCTTTTAAAAGTATAAAATATATTTGTGAGAGGATTTACTTATTATTGTTCTCATTCATAATAACAGTGAAATTGGATATTTGGACTAAACCAGAAATATTGGAAAATAATTTAGACTAGGGACACTTACTGTTTTAGATTAAAGAGACACTTATTGTTTTGGATTAAAGAGACACTTGCTAATGTGAATTAAAGGACCATTGGATACATTTATTTGGGCTTAATTAAAAAATTGGATATTAATAAAAAACTGGATTTGTGTATTCTGTAAGTTAATGCTTTATGTAAATAAATTGTTAATTATATTTTTGTGTTGCTGGGTTTGCTTCCTTTCTTGTTACGTTTAAAACTTGTAACATTTAAAGCACATAAAGTTTGCGAATCTTCATGTTGTAAATAAACGTACAAAGTCAATTGTTGATGCTCCAGTTAAACTTTTTGACATCACTTGCTGCTTCTCATAAGTTTAAAATAAGACATTAATATTAAATTGACTTCAAAATATGTTTTCCCCAGGCCCTGGTTCTGAATTCGCATAGCATAGCGTAGCAAAGAAATGAGAAGCGGGCCAGGTGACCGGGGCTATAAGACTTGATAATCATCATCATCATCATCATCATCATCATCATTATCATTATCATCATCATTTTTTAACTATTTTGTTTTAATCACTTTTCTTAAAACCATGCAAATAAATATTTTCCCATTAGGTGAGTGAGGTTCAGCTACTGTTTTTAAAAATAAACTATAAACTTCATAAAAAACATCCCTATCAGTTGCCCATCTCTGAAGGAGGGATGAAACATGTCTGTTTACAAGTGATTCTAATAAAATCCTCTGTCTATCTTCCACTTAATCTTCCACTGATAACCGGCTTGTTCAACATGCGTCACCTGCCTACTGCATCTCTCCACAGGGGAACAGCAGTTACTTACCTTTGATCTCATGCATGGTGGATATTGCAAATTGAAATAAATGGTAGTATTAAAGGGACACATGGCAATGGTAGTATTAAAGGGACACACGGCAATCTTGGAAGGGCGTTTTTCTCAACGAAGACCTCACCAGAACGAGGAGTAATTTGTTGTTTGAGGCTAGAAAACTAGTGAGGGAAAAACGAGTAAACAGTGTATGGTCGTCCGACGGTACAATACTGGTAAAAGACTTGTCCTTCAAAGTGCATAGGGTCATCTCACTTAAAGATCTGAGCCAATTTGTGGCTTAACTTTTATCGGACAGTTTCCATAAGACATACGTTATAATCCGTGCACCTTGTTACTGTTTTACTATTTTCTTTATAATCGTTCATTGTACTAGGTACTATTATGCACGAATTTCTCACTTACTATCAGTTGGCATACTGGGTAAAACCACACCACAGGTAAATAAATACCTTTAACAGCATGTTTAAATTTCGTGCAAAGCGCTGTATTCATAAAATCTCGTTTTATGCGAGTATAAACTATGTCGCATTATTTTGTAGCTTGTTTCGAACTGTATATAAGTATAACTGGAATTTATTTGCAATACCTAACTGAGATGACTATAAAAAGTGGCGATTTTGAAAAATATATAATTCACTTATATATAATGCAGTTAATGGTTTACTAAAAGTGCTCATGTATGCAATCTCATCTTACTAGCAAACATTATAGCAACAGCCTAATAGGTTAACTTTGCATGTATCTAAATTTTAGTTTAAGGTGTTTGACTATCTTGTAAATTGTAACAAAACTGATAGTACTATAACAAATATATCCAAATATGTAAGCGTCTATTTCTACTTAGCGTTGATATTTCTTATTCGGTTAATTTAATTATGCATTAAATTGTTTTATCATATGTGATTTTGTAACGATTAACAGGAGTAAGAAATATTCTAGCGCATAATAGTGTTCGCTATCATACCACAATTAACCTGTCTAATAAATAACAATTAAAGATTATATGTATCATGCCGAATATAAAAAGGTTATAAAAAGGCATTATAATGGAATAATTACACCACGAATCTGACATGCAGGTCTTTGTAAGAAATAATTGGATTTTACTTGCTCCGAAAAGCTATAATGTTACGTGTTTATTGCCTTGCTTGCACCGTCCAGAGCTTGGAAGTGTATCTCTTGATAATGAAAACGTACACTGGCGAAAATTCGTGCTCTTTGTTTTAAAACAGTGTGCTTGTTTTAGTTTGTAAAATACTCTGATATTATTTTCATGGAAATCCTTCTTTTATTGTTAACGAATGCTACCTAGTAGTCTTTTCACTATACTTTATGTTTTTCTTTATTGTTTTGTAGGATTGTTAGGAATGGGGACTCTGGGACTCGGAAGGCGTTCTTTATATTTCAGCTTACTCCTTTGCATAGCTATCTTAATCACATCACAACGGTGCGTTTGTATGTTGGCGATAGAATTATTTATTTTGTCCCTTTTAGCAATTACATGAAAAATAGAGGCTGTTCTGTCGCCATCATGCCGACTTACCGTTACAACCACATGTTTGCAATCGCTTTTCATATACTCATTCTTCTGCCACTGTACAACTCGCTTATTTGTATGATCTCCCTGCATCGAACCGTTCTGTCAACAACATGCCTTTCAAAAGCCATTATGCATCCGTATAAACGCATGGTCTTGGGCAGTAAATTTTACGATAACGTATTGTTTTCTAATTACGCAATTTTAGTCCAGTTCTCTGCATCCGCTTGTGCTTGGCTTATGATTCTTCTAATGCAGTCTGGTGATATTCATCAAAATCCTGGCCCTGCAGTTTCAGTAAATAGTTTTGAAGGTACAAATTCCTCCACGGTTAGTACACCGGGGTCTAACGTAGACACGCTTGATATCTCACATGGTCTGTCAATCATTCATTATAATGTGCAAAGTATACGGACAAAGCTTGATCTTCTTCAAACTGAATTGTATCAATTCGACATTCTCACTTTTTCTGAGACTTGGCTTAATGACCAAGTGAAGAATGAAGACCTGCTTTTCCCATCATACCATAGTCCGGAACGTAAAGACCGGTCCGCCGATAGTCACGGTGGGGTAATGGTTTATGTTAAAGATAATTTGCATTACATCCGCAGGTTTGACTTAGAACTTATTAACTTGGAATGCCTATGGATTGAGCTAGTTCTAAATCATAAACGCATTCTTCTAGGTGTGTTTTACAGACCACCTAGTTCTAACTCAGCATATAGTGATATGATAGAAGATTCGATGCATCTAGCAATTGACACGGGAGTTAAAGACATCATAGTTACTGGTGATTTTAATTTTAACATGTTAAGTCGACAAAGTTCACGTAAAATTGACATGATTTGTCAGCAATTTGGTATGGAACAGATTATAAACGGTCCGACCAATTTTACCGAGTACTCTTCATCTCTGCTTGATCTTATGTTAATCAGTAACAAAGATAATTTGATTATGAGCGGAGTTGCCGATCCATTTTTAAATCAGGATTTACGTTATCATTGTCCGATATATGGTATATTCAAATTTAAAAAACACAAAAGTAAGTCGTTCATAAGGAAGATTTGGAAATACGACCAAGGCGATTATGAGCTGTTACGTGCGAAAGCAAGATCGTTAGATTGGACAGAACTTGAAAACGAAGACATCGATGTATACGCTAAAAACGTGTCTGATAAAATTCTTTCTTTAAGCGAACAGTGTATACCAAATAAAAATGTACGTATACAACCATATGAACCACCATGGTTAAATGGTTTGATCAAACGCAAAATAAGAGTAAGAAAACGTGCATATAGAAAAGCAAAATATTCTAATCTTCAACACAACTGGGACAACTTTAAGCAAATCCGGAATGAAGTAGTTGCATTAATACGTCAGTCAAAGGAGGCTTACTATAAAACCCTTACCGAAAAGCTTAAATCATCTTCTTTGTCTTCTAAGGACTGGTGGAAAACCCTTAAAAGGTTCATTTCATCAAATGAAAAACAGTCTATCCCAGACCTTTTTGAAAACAACTCCGTTGTTTCCGACGAATCTGATAAAGCCAATTTATTAAACGACTACTTCAAAAGCCAGACTGTCCTTAACGACACTAACATCGAACCCCCTTATGTGCATCCAAACTTTGCAGATCACACTCTAAATACCCTCGTTCTAACTCCATATGAAGTTAATTCAGTTTTGAAGTCCCTCCCTGTAGGAAAAGCCGCTGGTCCAGACCAGATTAACAATATAGTCCTTCGTGAGTTAGCAAATGAAATTGCTTCTCATCTTTGTCATCTGTTTAATTTGTCTATTTCGCAGGGTAAAGTTCCCAATATCTGGAAAGAGGCTTACGTATGTGCAATTTTAAAGAAAGGAGACCCCTCTTGTGTTAACAACTATCGTCCAATATCGCTTTTAAGCAATATTGTCAAAGTGTTAGAGAGACTAATCTTCAAACATGTTTTTAATTTTCTTCGTGATAATAACTTCCTTACAAACTTGCAGTCTGGATTTATCCAAGGTGATTCCTCAATTAATCAACTAACATTTTTGTATAACACTTTTTGTAAAGCGCTCGATGCTGGGAAAGAGGTTAGGGCTATTTTCTTCGATATAAGTAGAGCGTTTGATCGAGTGTGGCACAAAGGGCTACTAGTTAAACTGAAAGCGGCAGGCATTTCAGCTGATCTCTTATCTTGGTTCACCAATTACCTTGAAAACCGTATTCAATGTGTTGTTATTCCCGGTGCTCAGTCTAATTGGAATACAATCAATGCTGGAGTCCCACAAGGCTCTATTCTTGGCCCTCTTCTTTTTCTAATTTATATAAATGACATTGTTTCTGACATTCATTCCAATATACGGCTTTTTGCTGACGATACTAGTCTTTATATTATTGTCGATGAAATTGATGTTGCAGCTAATATCCTCAATTCGGACATTGCAAAGATAACCGACTGGTCAAACAAATGGCTTGTCACTTTTAATCCGTCCAAAACAGAATCTCTTCTGTTATCCCGCAAAATTCGTAAACCTGCGCACCGCCCTCTACAAATGGTTAATCAAAACATTTCAGAAGTTCAGTGCCATAAACACCTAGGTATCATTCTATCAAATGACTGTAGCTGGCACTCCCAAATTGAGTATATAAAAAATAAAGCATGGAGTAGAATTAATATTATGAGAAAACTAAAACACCAGCTCGATAGAAAAGCTCTTGAAACTATATATATAAGCTTTATAAGACCACTATTGGAATATGGGGATGTTCTATGGGATAACTGCACCAATTACGAAAAGATAGAGCTTGACAAAATTCAAAATGAAGCAGCCAGAATAACGACAGGTACTACCAAATTGGTATCCCTTGATCGTTTAAAAAAAGAAACAGGATGGGAAGATTTACAGAATCGAAGACTTAATCATCAACTTATTCTGTTTTATAAAATGGTTCACTCCCTAACGCCTTCGTATTTATCGTCTCTGGTACCACCCTTAGTAGGAGACGCGTCGCGATATCGTCTAAGAAATGAAAATAATCTTCAGACAGTAAATGCTCGAACTAAACTGTATAGAGAATCATTCCTACCAACTACTGTTCGCGAGTGGAACTCTTTACCTCAAGATATTAGAAACACAGATTCCATTCATTTATTTAAACGTTATTTGAATCGCAATATCATACAACCGCCCAAATATTTTTATGTGGGAAATAGAAAAGAACAAATTCTACACACCCGTTTACGTACCCATTGTAGTTCATTGAACCTCTATCTGTTCCAAAAAAATATAATCGCATCCTCCTTATGTGATCACTGTCATAGTGGTAGTATTGAAGATAACCAACACTTTTTCTTCAGTTGTCCTGCTTACAATGAAATACGTACTGACCTTGCACACACCCTTTACCCGTTATGCACGGTTATACTCCAAACACTTTTATGCGGTGATCAGTCGCTAAGTAATGACAATAACATTTCAATCTTTGAGGCTGTTCAAAAGTATATAATAAAAAGCAAACGCTTCTAATCTTGCAGAGTATGTAGATATGATTGATGTCTGTGGTTGCCCGTCAGTGTTGCTGTGTCTCAAGGAGTAGTCCGCCTTCTGATCCCCCGTGTCACCCGTTATAATCCTGTTATGCAACAAAACTATATGCAGTCCTCTTTACTTTATCCTTTTTTATTGTTATTATTTTTTTTTTTTTAGTTGTAATGTCTCGTTCGAATTACTTTTTGTTTATGTTTTCCTTCTCAATCTATCATCATATTTCTTTAATTTCCTTTTGTATGTTTTTTTTTCTTTTTAAGTTGTTTAAGCAAATATTAACTGAAAACCAATGTGACACTGAATATTTATAATAATTCTACCAATTGGTTCATAGATATGTATGTTCCGTAGCTATTACTACATACTTGAATTGTAAACACGTTTTCCAAGGAGAGGAACTTTATAAGTTTTCTTTCGTTCCAATCCTTTACTTCATATACTGTTAAATGTACTTATGCACGAATTCGAAATAAAATATGTTTAAACCAATCTTGGAAGTTTTAATCAAGCATTAAAATTAGCGTCTCAATTTATTAATTCAGTATCAGTTTTACTTTAAAACTGCTTGCATATAATTGAATAAAATTTTGGGTTTTCACTTTTTCTTCTTATTCTTCCAAAAGTTTAAATATATTAGTGGTGCGATATTAGACAGTTTAAGTAAAGTAGCTATCCCACCAACAACAGCCACATTTTACAAGATATATAACTTACAGATCTTGAGAATCCAAGCTCTATAGACACAATGTAAATTGCTTAAACCAACCAGGCCAAACTGCAAAATGGAGCATCGAATTAAGAGTTACCAACTCGTAATTAATTTTACGCATATTCAGTCATGGGTATTTTAAGAACCAGTTAAGCAACTTATACTTTTAATTGGCACATATATATTATTCTATGACCTTAACACCTGCGCAAAGTTTTAATAAACAATTTTGTAGCGTAATTTTGCCGATTTCTGGCGGGTTAGTTTCTTTAATAATATTTTCTTATAATTATTGAACAAATGCAAGTTATGTAGAAAACTAACGGGATGCTGCAAGTTTTTAAAATATCAAGAATGCCATCTGTCCCTTTAATACCGTTTTTAGCTCGACTATTCGAAGAATAAGAGAGCTTATATACTCGCCCCGTCGTCGGCGTCTGCTTTGGCGTCTGCTTTGGCGTCGGCATAGCCATCCCACATCAAGGTTTGCGTGTAAGCTGTGTTTACAAGTCTATCTCTCTTACATTTCTTATCCTAGCACAACCAAATTTGGCCATGGGCATTCTTATAGCATTATCTTAAGGGCTGCATAAGTAATTTTGGTTCCTGTAACCCATGGGCTCCCATGAAACCCAAATTATGATAGCCCTTAAAGTGTGTCCCATTTCACATCAAATTTTGCTTGTAAACTGTGTTTACAAGTCTATATCTCTTACATTTCTTATCCTAGAACAACCAAATTTGGCAATGGGCTTCCTTACAGCATTATCTTAAGGACTGCTTAAGTAATTTTGGTTCCTGTAACCCCTGGGCTCCCATGGAACCCAAATACTGATAGCCCTTATGTATACAGAAACGTACCCGAAAATCATCGAAATCCAGAAAGGCCCCCAAATATACATAAATGTACCCGAGATAAAATACAATGTCGTAAAACGCGGCCGTAACGCATTCTGTTACTTCACGGAAACGAAACTTTCATTGTTTACAAAGTTTAATCGATTCAATTTTTAAAAGCCGCTCGCAGTTGCCTCCACCTTAAAGGAATGCAGTTGGTCTAAATATTTGACCAACTCTTCTTGAATGACGAGCTGCGTATTTGTTTTCTTTTTTGCATGGGGTTTGATGATTTACAACTTCCTGTTTTACGACAATACGTTCTGTATTTTATTACTAACTATGGCAGCCTAGATATGTTTTTAAGAACAATAGCGCAATAGTTAATGATAAACAATATTGTTTAAATAGTTGTTTTATCAAGTTCTAAATTGTTTCAATTCCGCCAATGAGATCTTGTTTGTCCGGGTACGTTTCTGTATATTTGGGGGCCGTTCTGGAATTCAAAGATTTTCGGGTACGTTTCTGTATAAATAAATGTACCCCGGGTACCTTTCTGTAGTAACCGATACGACAATGACCCCTTCAGCTATAATATGTGACAATTTGCTATGAACTATTCAAGATAATTATTAAGACACTTATCCGCCAAATATTACCTTGACTGCAAAATCATTTATTATCCAAACCCTATCCAGGTGTTCAGGTCATAATTATAATGTATATGTGTCGATTAAAAGTATAGGTTTATTCATGGGTTCTTAAAATACCCTTTATTGAATATGCGTAAAATGTATTAGGTGTTGGTAACTCTTAAAACCTGCCATCTCATCTCCCTCAAAGGTTGACCTTACATGTGTAAACCCTTAACCCGCTAAGCACCACTATAATAGCCTTTGCGCCCATTGTAAACCCAGATCAGCCTGCGAGTAATGCTGATCAGGTTTTACAATGTCTGACTGCTGATCAGTCGTTTTTCCCAAAACACCCCTTTGTCACATAAATGGACTGGTAATTCAAAGAAAGAACAGTGCATTATATATATGTAGCGTGTTAATGGTTAACAGGATACAAAACATTTAATTTCTGTTCTTTTCAATGTTAGATATTACATTTTTTTAAATTTATAAACACCATTGAATTCTTTGAATTTATGTCTGTTTAGCAACAGAAGGTAATGTCTGTATCAAGCATTAAAAATAGCCATTACGTGCTTGCCCCTTCTCCAAGAAGCTTGCCCCTTCTCCAAGAAGCGAAAACGGGGTTGGCTGGGGTATAAATAAAACCTTAATTTCTCCTTAAAAAATGTGCATATTGTAAAATTAAAACATTTAATAGGTAATTTTAAACAGGTAATCACATTTTTTTAGTAAAAATAGTGTTTAAACTTGTTTTATTGTTGAAATATCCGTTATAAAGTCCTGCTAATATAAACTTTCCCATCGCTTAATGGAATTAAGGCGTGACCAAGTAATGATCTCGATCAAGTAATCCAGTATCTTATTAACTTTAAACCTGCTTATATGTTATTAAATAACATGCTGAGTTTTCAATTTGTTTTCGCTATTCTACCATTGATTTAAATATATTATTGATACAATATAATCAACAGTTAGCAAAAGCAATTTGCTTAGAACTATGCTAATAATTAACATTTTAATGATTGCAAATAAGCAAGTTATGTTGGAAACTAATGAGATGCTGGGAATTTTAAAGAAATCGAGATTGCTGTGTGTCCCTGTAAAGGTTGGGTCAATCATATATGGAGAAGCAGTGCTAATTACAGTCTTACATTATCTCCAATAGTTCCTATTTTCATTTTAGGTTACATTGCACCATTGATTGTCCTTCTTTGTTTTATACAGGACGAATGTATATCAATAGATAAAAAATGCACATTGTTTTCTCGTAGAAAATTTTAAAACACATATCAATCAAAAGATTGAGCGTCCGCCAATATAAAAATGCAATAAAAGCAGGGGGTCATGTATCATGTAAGAACAAGCCGATCTGTTGAATGACGTCGCGTTCTATTTTGACACGTCACAGATAGATTTACCCCATTTCTACTTTCGCTTTACTGTCTATGTCAGTTATAATTAAATATCTAAAACAAACACTAATCAATGTTCACAATACATCATTTGGCTGAATTATAGGTAATGATAACAAAAAGCAATTAGGCATTTTGTATCACTAGTAAGGCAGGGAAACGTTTTTTATTAGGCACTATTTGACTATACACCACGGAAGCACAAACGCAATGGTGCAATGTAACCTTAAAGAGAACCACACAAAGTTCATAATTTTTAAATGTAAAGTTTTCTTATTCTCAGCTATATATCACGCTCAAAAACGCATAATTTGTGCAAATCGAACGAACATTGACCGAGATATGGATACATAGAAAAAGTTGAAATTTACCAAATTCAAAGAGTTTTTTCTTTAGTTTTACACTATTTGAATTGTCATATGAAATAACATTTCTTGGCAATTTACTTGACGAATGTGACAAATTATCAAAATAATTCAATAAACATCAATAAAACATGCATTTTAGTAACCAGCAAGACTTTGCATATGTACAATATTCAGATTTGCACACCAAAACGTGTTTTCTTAGTAAAATTCCATCAATTTGTGGCATATTATCTATTTTTAGTTGAGTATACACGCTCAAACATGCCACAAATTCGACTAAAATCAAAATTGATAATAGCCGTACGCTACAAAGTCAGTGTTTTTATGTATATTAATAATATTTTACAAGTTAAACCCTTCTAAAACTGTTCACAATATCCTATCTTTGGTGGGTAGGGGAAAGATTTAGTGGTGGCAAACCTACCAAACTTTTTTTTTTGAAGATAAAGTTTTGAATACATGTTCAACAAACAGCAGTCTAAATTTCCATACCAAAGAATTAAACTTCAATTAAAGAAGTAGCCCAAGCGTGCCATGTTAAGATCCACAAAAAGCTGAAACTCGAAATTACGGCTGTTAGACACGAAAACTGACTAAATATACTCAAAACCCACATAAAAGCACATGCAGTGTCTGTTTCAGAGCTCTGCTTACTAGTTTTCATCTGAAATTCGACTTTAAGTACGAATCCAAGAGAGATCGATTTATCCCATTTAGCTCTCTTTAGGCTACATTGCACCATTGATTGTCTTTCTTTGTTTTATATAGGACAAATGTATATCAAGAGATAAAAAATGCGCATTTTTCTCCGTAGAAAATGTTAAAACACATATAAAACGATCGAGCGTCAGTTAATATAAAAATGCAATAAAAACAGGGGGTCATATGCAAGAACAAGCCAATCTGTTGAATGACGTCACGTTCCATTTTGACACGTACCCCATTTCTACTTTCACTTTACTGTCTATGTCAATTGTAATTAAATATCTCAAACAAACACTAATCAGTGTTCACAATACATCATTCGGCTGAATTATAGGTAATAATAACAAAAAGCAATCAAAAGTATGCATTTTGTATCACAAGTAAGGCAGGGAAACATTTTTTATTAGGCACTATTTGACTATACACCACGGAAGCACAAACGCAATGGTGCAATGTGACCTTTATCTTCTGTATTATTTCATGTTTCTTCAGTATTTTGTGTTTCCTTTTTTCTTCCCTTTATTTCTTTCTTCTGCCTAAACCTCTCCTTTCTTTATTATGTAAGTTCCTATCATTACACTTTATTATATAAGTTCCTATCATTACACTTTATTATATAAGTTACTATCATTACACTTTATTATATAAGTTACTATCATTACACTTTATTATATAAGTTACTATCATTACACTTTATTATATAAGTTACTATCATTACACTTTATTATATAAGTTACTATCATTACACTTTATTATATAAGTTCCTATCATTACACTTTATTATATAAGTTACTATCATTACACTTTATTATATAAGTTCCTATCATTACACTTTATTATATAAGTTACTATCATTACACTTTATTATATAAGTTACTAGCATTACACTTTATTATATAAGTTACTATCATTACACTTTATTATATAAGTTACTATCATTACACTTTATTATATAAGTTCCTATCATTACACTTTATTATATAAGTTACTATCATTACACTTTATTATATAAGTTACTATCATTACACTTTATTATATAAGTTCCTATCATTACACTTTATTATATAAGTTACTATCATTACACTTTATTATATAAGTTACTATCATTACACTTTATTATATGTTACTAGCATTACACTTTATTATATAAGTTACTATCATTACACTTTATTATATAAGTTACTATCATTACACTTTATTATATAAGTTACTAGCATTTCACTTTATTATATAAGTTCCTATCATTACACTTTATTATATAAGTTACTAGCATTACACTTTATTATATAAGTTACTATCATTACACTTTATTATATAAGTTACTAGCATTTCACTTTATTATATAAGTTCCTATCATTACACTTTATTATATAAGTTACTATCATTACACTTTATTATATAAGTTACTATCATTACACTTTATTATATAAGTTACTATCATTACACTTTATTATATAAGTTACTAGCATTACACTTTATTATTGAGCTACAACTTATATGTGTTACTCTTGTCTTTATTTTTCCTCTTGCTTCCTTTCTGCCCCGGGTTCAATCCTCCGTGGTGCCACTGAGTTTCGTCGGTGTGTTCTTGGGCAAGACACTTTACCTTAGCCTCGTCCGTCGGATGGGGACGTAAACCGAGCGGTCCCGTGTATCGGTCTATCCTCCGAGCACGTTAAAGAACCATAGGAATCTATTCGATAATAAGAGTAGGGCAGGTTCCCGGATTCCTATGTATCCTTCCCCTCTCTCTGGGGCGGCTCTAAATAACCTATACTGTGTTGATGAGGCGTTAAACAACATTCAGTTCAATTCTTTATTAACGTATGGATTCTTCAAGAATGTACATGGACTCTTTACATTTAAGGTTGAAGTTATATGTCATCTAACTGTTATTTCTATTATAACAACCACAAAGTGTTGTTTACGAAAATATAAATACATAAATATCACATCTCAACACCTTTCCGGGTCACCTTCCAACATAACCTTACACTACATCATAGAAATCCTCCTTGGGTCATCTTTCCAATACAATCACCTTAGATATAAATGTAAATAGTTTATCTACAGTGATGATCAATATCCGTCACCTATCAGTTTATATCTCAAAGTAGAATAGCAGTTACCTCCCTTGGTACATAATACAATCTCTCTCTGTTTGTTCTCTTCTTTTTAACACTACCTATCGCTGACTGAATTATATAACTTATATATATTTACTGTAAACATGTATAATCAGGACAGTCAGTGATCTCGTGTTGTCTGGATTATATGGTTTATATCTACTTCTATAAACATGTGTAATCAGGACAGTCAGTGATATATTGTTGTCTGGATTATATGGTTTATATCTACTTACTATAAACATGTGTAATCAGGACAGTCAGTGATCTCCTGTTGTCTGGATTATATGGTTTATATCTATGTACTATAAACGTGTGTAATCAGGACAGTCAATGATCTCTTGTTGTCTGGATTATATGGCTTATATCTACTTACTATAAACATGTGTAATCAGGACAGTCAGTGATATCTTGTTGTCTGGATTATATGGTTTATATCTACTTAATATAAACCTGTGTAATCAGGACAGTCAGTGATCACTTGTTGTTTGGATTATATGGTTTATATCTACTTACTATAAACTTGTGTTATCAGGACGTCAGTGATCTCTTGTTGTCTGGATTATATGGTTTATATCTACTTACTATAAAATTGTGTTATCAGGACGTCAGTGATCTCTTGCTGTCTGGATTATAAGGTTTATATCTACTTACTATAAACTTGTGTTATCAGGACGTCAGTGATCTCTTGTTGTCTGGATTATATGGTTTATATCTACTTACTATAAAATTGTGTTATCAGGACGTCAGTGATATCTTGTTGTCTGGATTATATGGTTTATATCTACTTACTATAAAATTGTGTTATCAGGACAGTCAATGATCTCTTGCTGTCTGGATTATAAGGTTTATATCTACTTACTATAAACCTGTGTAATCAGGACAGTCAGTGATATATTGTTGTCTGGATGTATACTGTAAGTCATGACTTTTGCAATTGATAGATTACTATCGAATAGATTTCTATTTTTATAACATGCTATACATGGGTCTGTCTCTCACAAAGTGGAGGAGACATTGTTTTTGCTGTGTCCATCCGTCTGTCCGTCTATCAAAAATGTTGTTGCCGCTACTCCTCCTAAACTGCTGTTGGATTTCAAAGAAAATTTACAGGAAGCATCGGTATAATGTCTAGTTATGCATATCACGTTCGGAATCCGGTTCGATGATTTTTGACAGAGTTATGGCCCTTTGACGTTTTCACTAAATTTGTTGTTGTCGCTACTCCTCCTAGTTGGATTTCTCCGAAAATGTCCAGGAAGCATCAGTATAATGTCTACTTGCGCATAGCGCGTTTGTGTTCCTGTTTGATGATTTTTGACGGAGTTATGGCTCTTTGACATTTTCACTTTAAATTTGTTGTCGCCGCTATTCCTTCTAAACTGCTTGTTGGATTTCGCCGAAAATCTACAGGCTTGTGCTTGTGTTCCAGTTCGATGATTTTTGACGGAGTTGTGGCCCTTTGACTTTTTCACTTTAAATTTGTTGTCGCCGCTAATCCTTCTAAACTGCTTGTTGAATTTCGCCGAAAATAGGTATAATGTCTAGTTGTACATGTTGCATTTGTGTTCAGGTTCGATGATTTTTGACAGAATTATGGCCTTTTGACATTTTCACTTTAAATCTGTTGCCGCACCTACTCCTCCTAAACCGCTTGTTGGAATTTACAGGAAGCATCGGTATAATGTCTAGTTGTACATATCTCATTTATGTTCAGGTTCGATAATTTTTGACGGAGTTATGGCCCTTTGACGTTTTCACTTTAAATGTGTTATCGCCGCTACTCCTCCTAAACCGCTTGTTGGATTTCAATGAAACTTAACAGGAAGCATTATTATAATGTCTAGTACTGCATGTCTTGTGTGTGTTCTGGTTCGATGGTTTTTAGCTCTACTGGCCAAGGGCCAGCAGAGCTTATGGGATGGTGTGTTGTCCGTCTTCCGTCGTCCGTCGTCCGTCCGTCGTCCGTCGTCTGTCCGTTAACTTTTCTTCAAACGACTTCTCCTCAGAAACCGCTTGGCTAATTTTGACCAAACTTCACATGGATGATCCTTAGATGAATGCTTTTTAGATTTGTTAAAATTAGGTCAGCGCTACATCCAAGATGGCTGACATTACCATATATGGTCGAAACCTTAAAAAATCTTCTTCTCCAGAACCGCTGGACAGATTTCAACAGTTTTTCTTTTAAAATGATCGCCAACGCCTAGACTATCAAGTTTGTTCAAATAAAGTCCCCGGGGTCAAAAATGGCCGTGCCCCGGGGGTCCAAAGTTTATATATTGAGGTTTTGCATGTTTTTCATATAGACATATAGGAAAAAACTTTAAAAAATCTTCTTCTCTGAAACCACAAGGCGCAGAGCTCTTATGTATTACATGTAGCATCAGCTTATGGTCCTCTGCTAAGTTTGTTCAAATGGTGACCCTGGGGTCAAATTTGTCCCCACCCCGGGGGTCACAATTTTACATAGACTTATATAGGATTTAAAAAAAAAAAATCTTCTTCTCGGAAACTACAACAGCCGGAGGTTTGATATTTTGCATTTACTATAAGCTTATGGTCCTTTACCAAGTTTGTTCAAATGTTGACCCTCGGGTCACATTTGGCCCCGCCCCAAGGGTCACATGTTTTACATAGACATGTATAGGGAAAAACTTAAAAAATCTTCTTCTCTGAAACTGCAAGAGCCAGAGGTTTAATATTTTGCATTTGCTATAAGCTTGTGGTCCTCTACCAAGTTTGTTCAAATGGTGACCCAGGGGTCACATTTGGCCCCACCCCGGGGGTCACAGTTTTACATAGGCTTGTATAGGCAAAAATGAAAAAAAAATCTTCTTCTCTGGAACCACATGGCACAGAGCTCTCATGTATTACATGTAGCATCAGCTTATGGTCCTCTACTAAGTTTGTTCAAATGCTGACCCTGGGGTCAAATTTGTCCCCGCCCCAAGGGTCACAGTTTTACATAGACTTATATAGGATCTTTTTTTTTTAAAAATCTTCTTCTCGGAAACTACAAGAGCCAGAGGTTTGATATTAAACATTTATTATAAGCTTATGGTCCTTTACCAAGTTTGTTCAAATGGTGACCCTGGTGTCACATCTTGCCCCGCCCCGGGGTCACAGTTTTACATAAATGCTTGTATAGGGAAAAACTGAAAAAAATCTTCTTCTCTGGAACTGCAACAGCTTAAGGTTTAATATCTTGCATTTGCTATAAGCTTATGGTCCTTTACCAAGTTTGTTCAAATTGTGACCCTCCGGTCACATTTGACCCCGCCTCAAGGGTCACATGTTTTACATAGACATGTATAGGGAAAAACTTAAAAAATCTTCTTCTCTGGAACTGCAAGAGCCAGAGGTTTAATATTTTGCATTTGCTATAAGCTTATGGTCTTCTACCAAGTTTGTTCAAATGGTGACCTATTGGTCATATTTGGCCCCACCCTGGGGGTCCGTTTTACTTAGGCTTGTATAGGCAAAAGCTTTTTTTTTTTTTTTTAGTTTTTAATTTGATTTATTTTTTATTTTATTTTTCAATTGCAATTTATTTATTTTTTTTTATTTTTTTTTTGTTTAATTCTTTTTAATTTTTTTTTTTTTTTGATTGATTTGAATTTTTTTTTTTTATAAATATTTTCATTATCTTTTTAATTACTTGACACTTACTTTAAAATTTCTTGTCGGCGCTACTGATCCTAAATGCCTTGTTGAATTTCGACGAAACTTGGCAGGAAGCATCGGTAAGATGTCTAGTTGTGCATATCATGCTTTTGTTCCACTTCGCTGATTTTTGACGGAGTTATGGCCCTTTGACATTTTTATTTTAAATTTCTTGTCGGCGCTTCTCCTTAAACGGCTTGTTGGATTTCTACGAAATTTGGCAGGAAGCTTCAGTATGATGTCTAGTTGTGCCAAGCGCGGTAAATCAATGAAATCTTGGACAATTTCGAAAACTAGCTAGATCTTGTTAGTAATAACAGAGTTATGGCCCTTGATTTGTTGAAAAATGCTATATTGTATTTTTCTTTGTTAAATCTATAGGAGAAGAGAGCTATATCTAGCTATATCTATCTAAATCTATAAGCGCTGTTTTAGCCAGTAGAGCGTCCACAGGCCCTCTTGGGCCTCTTGTTGTTGAGTTATGGCCCTTTGAATTTGTTGTCGCCACTATGGCTCTTAAAACTGCTTGTTGCATTTTGACAGAAGTTGGCAGGAAGCATCGGTATGATGCCTAGTTGTGCTTATCCCTTGTGCGTTTTTGTTATCCAGAAATGTTCCCTATCTACTTCCAAACATATCTTAACAAGGTTGCGCCTTATCCACTATCAAACTTATTTTAACTAGGTTGTGCAGTGGGTGGAGACATCTGTTTTTCTCAAAAAAAACTCTATTTATAGTTTGATTCTGTAAGTCTCATTTTATAGTCTTTTGTCTTTCTGTTTTTTACTGCTATTAATCATATTTTTTTTCTCTTCATTTGATCTACAGTTTTCACATATTCCAGGTTGTGATACGAGTTCTGATTTACCCCACTTGCCGTGCCATATGATGTTGTGATAATGAATACAAGTGGCAGTTCCTCATTCGTGGATGTTAGCGGGCAGGAGGCCAGCGACATCCTTGCTGCCGCCCTGGAACAAATGGATGGGATTATTGCCAGTAGGTGCTTTTTTTTGTATCGCATTGAGCAATTTGTCACTACCGGCACATGTCTTAAATTTCTGCCAGTGCATATTTAATAATCTTTGGATTTTATTTGCATGTTTTGATTTTAGTTCAGTTGGATTTTCTTTTCATATTACCAGTCTACAGTTTATGAGTGCAGATTAGAGACTCAAATATCTATTTTTCCATACTTTAATTTAGTTTTAAGACCAAAATGCAAGTTTTAATCTAATTTGATGCCAAAATGTAATGACAATTTTAGAAAACAATATAAATGCTTGACAAATTTGTAGTTCAAAAGCAAACGTGGATTTAAAAATAAGATGCCACTTCTATTCAAAAACCACCAAAATATGTTAACGAAATCAAAAATAATTACGAAAATGTTTAGTAAAAAAATTATTTTGGGGTTATTAGCAGTCATAATCGATCTTTTTAAAGTTGAAATCTACAGCTGAAATTAGATCATGGTGTTTACATTCTGAATGATTTGATGTCTGTGGAAGCAAGTATATTATATATGATATGGTAGCCTCTGGTACAGAGAATGCTATTTCAGTCTTTTACTTTTATATTTATTTGGTGAGGCTTAATTAGAAAACATTGAATGGCAAGACTCTGCCAAGCTATTCATTTTCGTGCTGAGCCTAATAAATTTAGCAGGGCACTCATTTGTCCATTTGTGGGGCCGAAAATTCTGCCCCATTATTTCGGCCCCATTCCCCTCCCCTAAAGGTATATATTTTCCCCCTTTTCCTGCGAAAAATTTCCCTTTTAAAAACATAAAAAAAACACACTTATTTTATTAGAAATTGTTAAACTCCAATACAGGAAAATAGCATACTTTTTGCAATTTTGAATGGTACATACTTGATGCCACTTATATAATAAAAAACACACACTAAATTGTGTTTATTAGAATTCCCCTTTGATATGAAAACAACGCAAAATTCAAAAATAAGCATTACGTATGATAACTTCAAAAGTTTTAACACCCACCCTCATGAAATTTTGTAGGCACATTGACCTTGGTGAGGTGAGAGAAGGAACCCTATTGTGTTTGTGGTCAGTGTGTGCAATAACTTGGAAAGTATAACACCTACCCTTCTTAAAAATTCCTTGGTGAGAGAGGGAAGCCTCTTGCTTTTGGGGCAGTAGGTCGGCATCAAGGTCACCTTTGCCTGACAATGACCTAGTCTGGAAAGCATTCTCCGTGTCTGTAAACTATACAGTCTTACCATCTTGAAACTTTGCGCAGATAGTCACATGGTGGACAATAACCACTAGTGATTATTGTGGCCCCGAAGTAATCACACTCTCCGCTTGTCTGTCCGTCCTTCCATCCAAAACAAACATGTGTCAGTCATAACTTTGAAAGAACTGAAGGGATTTTAATGAAAATTAACACAAATGTTAACCACAATGAGGAAGTGTGTCATGTGCAGTAATTGGGTTCATTCCTCTTTGAGATCAAAGGTCAAATGAGTCAGCATTTTTGGGGGCTTTTACTGGTGACATTTATTGCTGGGTTTGTGGGTCAAAGGTCAAGGTCACTTCATTCTTTACATTATAATTCAACTTTTGACAAGCATAATTTGTACCGTTGAATGTGCTCTTGTTAGTACTGATCTAAATTGATGATGTTAATTTAAAAAGCATTTTGTTGGATAGTGACTGATCATCAATAGTTTTGAAATTTGAATATATTTTCTAAACTGCAAACAGAAAAAAGTGTCCGTCATATGTCCGTCCGTCCATCCGTCCGTCTGTCCGAGTTTACAGGAGGGCCTTGTGTGTCTTTTTTTTGTGTATAAAGTATACTTGTGTGACTTTTTTTTCTTGTGTGACTGACACACAAGCAAGTATGTCTCTATGCGCAGGAAATAGCCTAATTCTTCATTTAAAGCAATAAAAAAGTGCAGTCACACAAGGGGAAGGGAGCTTGTGTGACTAAAATGTGTCCAAATGGTAAAAACGACACACAAAATGTAAAAAACAGTCACACAAGATACGAACGTACACACAAAAAAACGACACACAAGTTTTGAGTCACACAAAGCCTGATTTTGTGTATGTCCGTCCGTCCTTCCATCCGTCCGTCCGTCGTCCGTTTACTTTTTGATGTCGGCACTCTAGCAGCTTCATTTTTCATCCGATCTTTACAAAACTTTACCAGATTATTAATATCAATGAAAGCTCGGATGAGTAGCACGGGAGTTATTGCCCTTGAATTAACAAAAATTGCTATATTTTGTCTTGTTAACACTCTAGCGCCTCCATTTTTCATCCGATCGTTACCAACCTTTACCAGAATATTAATATCAATGCAAGCTCAGATGAATTCGAAAACCAGCCAGATTTGACAAATAACACCGGAGTTTATATTGCCCTTAATATTGCTATATTTTGTCTTTTTAACACTCTAGCGCCTCCATTTTTCATCCGATCTTTACCAACCTTTACCAGAAAATTAATATCAATGCAAGCTCAGATGAATTCGAAAACCAGCCAAATGGGACCAGTAACACCTGGAGTTATTGCCCTTGAATTAACGAAAATTGCTATATTTCGTCTTGTTTACACTCTAGCGCCTCCATTTTTCATTCGATCTTTACCAAACTTTACCAGATTATTAATATCAATGAAAGCTCGGACGATTGCAAAAACCAGCCAGATCGGACAAGTAACACCGGAGTTATTGCCCTTGAATTAACGAAAATTGCTATATTTTGTTTGGTTAACACTCTAGCGAAACCAGCCAGATCGGACCTGTAACACCGGAGTTATTGCCCTTGAATTAACGAAAATTGCTATATTTCTTTGTCAACACACTAGTGCCTCCATTTTTCATCCGATCTTTACCAAACCTTACCATATTATTAATATCAATGACAACTCGGACGAGTTTGAAAAGCAGCCAGATCGGACCAGTAACACCGGAGTTCTTGCCCTTGAATTAACGAAAATTGCTATATTTTGTTTGGTTAACACTCTAGTGAAACCAGCCAGATCGGACCTGTAACACTGGAGTTATTACCCTTGAATTAACTAAAATTGCTATATTTTGTCTTGTCAACACTCTAGCGCCTCCATTTTTCATCCGATCTTTACCAAACTTTACCAAATTATTAAAATAAATGAAAGCTTGGACGAGTTCAAAAACGAGCCATATTGGCCTAGTAACAGCGGAGTTATTGCCCTTGAATTAACGAAAATTGCTACTTTTTTGTCTAGTCAATACTCTAGCACCTCCATTTTTTATCCGATCTTTACCAACCTTTACCAGATTATTAATATCAATGAAAGCTCGGACGAATTCGAAAATTGCTACATTTTTGTCTTGTCAACACTCTACCGCCTCCATTTTTCATCTGATCTTTACTAAACTTTACCGGATTATTAATATCAATGAAAGCTCGGAAGAGTTAAAAAAAACAGCCAAATCGGAAAAGTAACACCGGAGTTATTGCCCTTGAATTGCAATAGTTTGTCTTGTCAACACTCTAGCGCCTCCATTTTTATCTGATCTTTACCAAACCTTACCAGATTATTAATATCAATGAAAGCTCAGAAGAGTTTGAAAATCAGCCAGATCGGACCAGTAACTCTGGAGATCTTGTTCTTGAATTAACGAACATTGCTATATTTTGTTTTGTTAACACTCTAGCGAAACCAGCCAGATCGGACCTTTAACACCGGAGTTATTACCCTTGAATTAATGAAAATTGCTAAATTTTGTCTTGTCAACACTCTAGCGCCTCCATTTTTCATCCGATCTTTACCAAACTTTACCAAATTATTAAAATGAATAAAAGCTTGGACGAGTTCGAAAACCAGCCATATCGGACTAGTAACAGCGGAGTTATTGCCCTTGAATTAAGGAAAATTGCTATATTTTTGTCTTGTCAACACTCAAGCGCCTCCGTTTTTCATCCGATCATTACCAAACTTTACCAGATTATTAAAGGGAATGTAATATCAATGAAAGATCAGACGAGTTCGAAAATTGCTACATTTTTGTCTTGTCAACACTCTAGCGCCTCTGTTTTTCATCCGATCTTTACCAAACTTTACCAGATTATTAATATCAATGAAAGCTTGGGCGAGTTCAACAACAAGTAAAATCAGACCAGTAATACCGGAGTTATTGCCCTTGAATTAACAAAAAATGCAATAGTTTGTCTTGTCAACACTAGAGCCTCCATTTTGCATCCTACTTTTACCAAACTTAGCCAGATTGTTGATATTGATGAAAGCCAGCCAGATCGGACCAGTAACAACGAAGTTATGGCCCTTGAATTATTGAAAAATGTGTTCAACTTTGTTATGTCAACACTAGCATCTTCATTTTTAGCTCTACTGGCCAAAGGCCAGGCGAGCTTATGCGATCACTTTTAGTCCGTCGTCCATCTGTTTGTCTGTCCGTCTGTCTGTCTGTCCATCTGTCTGTTTGCAATTTTATAAAATCGACATCTCCTCTGAAACCGCTTGAAGGATTTTGATGAAACTTCATCACAATGTTACTTGGGAGGGCCCCTCTCAGATTGTATTTTCATGGCCGCCAGTCATCCAAGATGGCCACCATGGTAAAACTAGGTCAAATTTCAGGGCTCGAAATTAACACTCGCACACTCGCAAAATGTGAGTGAAAAATACAGATTGCGAGTGACATTTTAAGCCACTAGTATTTTTTTGCGAGATGAAAAATTGGGTCAAAATTATTACGATTTATGTCTTGCTGATTGCGCTCGATTAAATTAAGTGTTGAATGCCCGAAAGTCAATATGTAGAACGCCTAAAAACCCCGTATGAGGCAGTACGCGCACCTTGCAGACTGCATGGTTATCGATTTGTACAGCCAGTGCTACGCTGCTATTCTTACACATTACGACACAGTCAATTCAACACGTGTTCATTATTGACCTTGAACATTAAACAAAAACATGACATCGAAACGAAAAATTATAGGTTTCTTTTTGCCGGTAGATGGAAATAACAATAAGGTCGCTGAATCAGAGTCTACCATTGAGAAAACAAAATAACTGAAAACAAATCCTTCAATCAAAACTGTCCAAAAATGGGAAAAAGAACTGAATATTAAACTTAAAACCGTTGCCGATAAAGACGACCACGTGAATAAAATATTCTGTGAGGACTGTTTGCAGTTTATGCCGGATCAGACATCATCGGTATGTAGTATATCAAAATAGGCCCCTTTGGTTTATATATTTTTAAATTGATATACTATAAATCACTGTCCGTGTCATGTCTACCTGACCTTCGTAACCTAGAATTCAGTAATCATTATCTTGTTTATACTAGTAAACTAATGTCCAAACCCGTTTTTAAAAAAATCAGCAAAATTTGCGAGTAAGTTTAGAATTTTGCGAGTTGGAATTTAAGCTACTCGCAATTTTTTGCAAGTAGGAAAAAATATTAAATTCGAGCCCTGAAATTTAAGGAAATTTCAAACGACATCTCCTCCGAAACCACTTATTCCATTATTGTGAAATACCATAAATATATTGCTTCGGTTGGCCTCTATCAAGTTTGTGTTTTTCATTATCGTCGAATAATTAAAATGGCCGCCACGGCGACTCAAAGTTTACATAGAGTTCCATAGGAAAAGGCTAAAAATGACATCTTTTTTGAAACCACTTAAGGATTTTGATGAAATTTCATTACAATGATCTTTAGGATAGTCCCCCTCAGATTTGTGTTTTTCGCGGCCGGCAGTCATCCAAGATGGCCACCATGGCTAAAATTAGGTCAAATTTAAGGAAATTTCAAATGACATCTCCTGCGAAACCACTTATTTTATTCTTGTGAAATATCATAAACATGTTCCTTGGGTTGGCCTCTATCAAGTTTGTGTTTTTCGTTATCGTCGAATAATCAAAATGGCCGCAACAACGACCAAAAGTTTACATAGAATTATATAGGAAAACGACATAGAGTTATATAGGAAAACATTAAAAATGACATCTTCTCTGAAACCGCTTGAAGGATTTTGATGAAACTTAAATCACAATGATCTTTGGGATAGTTCCTCTCAGATTTGTGTTTTTTGCGGCTGCCAGTCGTCCAAGATGGCCACCATGGCTAAAACTAGGTCAAATTTAAGGAAATTTCAAACGACATCTCCTCCAAAACCACTTATTTCATTCTTGTGAAATATCATAAACATGTTTCTTGGGTTGGCCTCTATCAAGTTTGTGTTTTTCGTTATCGTCGAATAATCAAAATGGCCGCCACAACGACCAAAAGTTTACATAGAGTTATATAGGAAAACGACATAGAGTTATATAGGAGAAGATTGAAAATGACATTTTCTCTGAAACCGCTTGAAGGATTTTGATGAAAATTAATCACCATGATATTTGGGATAGTCCCTCTCCGATTTGTGTTTTTGTGTCATCCAAGATGGCCGCCATGTCTAAAACTAGGTCAAATTTAAGGAAATTTCTAACAACATGTCCTCCGAAAACACTTATTCCATTCTTGTGAAATATCATAAACATGTTCCTTGGGTTGGCCTCTATCAAGTTTGTGTTTTTCGTTATAGTCGAATAATCAAAATGGCCGCCACGACGACCCAAAGTTTACATGGAATTATATAGGAAAATGCTAAAAATGACATCTTCTCTGAAACCGGTTGAAGGATTTTGATGAAACTTAATCACAATGATCTTTGGGATAGTCCTCCTCAGATTTATGTTTTTCACGGCCGTCAGTCATCCAAATTGGCCACCATGGCTAAAATTAGGTCAGATTTAAAGAGATTTCAAACGACATCTCCTCCGAAACCACTTAATCCTTTCCATTGAAATATCATAAACATGTTCCTTGGGTTGGCCTCTATCAAATTTGTGTTTTTTGTTATCGTCGAATAAGCAAAATGGCCGCCACGACGACCCAAAATTTACATAGAGTTATATGGGAAATGTCTTAAATTGACATCTTCTCTGAAACCTCTTGAAGGATTTTGTTAAAACTTTATCACAATGATCTTTGGGATAGTGCGCCCCAGATTTGTTTTTCGCAGCTGCCAGTTGTCCAAGATGGCCACCATGGCTAAAACTAAGTCAAATTTAAGGAAATTTCAAACGACATCTCCTCCAAAACCACTTAATCCATTCCAGTGAAATATCATATACATATTCGTTGGGTTGGCCTCTATCAAATTTGTGTTTTTCATTATCATCGAATAATCAAAATGGTTGCCATGGTGACCCAAGGTTTACATAGAGTTATATAGGAAAAGGTTAAAAAAAATATAATATGACATCTTCTCTGAAACCTTTTGAAGGATTTTGTTTGTATAGGAAAAGGCTAAATATGACATCTTTACACAGTAGAGCGTCTACAGGCCCTCTTGGGCCTCTTGTTCATATTACCTTTAACAAACTTTACCAGATTGTTAATATCTATGATACATATTTAATTTGTCAAAATAATGATTGACAGAACCACGTGACAGTCTGTTTTTGTTTAGATAATCTAGCCGAGGATTGTTTCGCAATGAAACGCACGTTTGTTTTTACTCGAAGCACTCGTTTATCAAAAGAATGCGATTTTATGAGGTATTTAGTGTATTTCATTGATATAGTCTGTAATCGTATTTGAAAATGCATACTTCACAAATAAGTTGCAAAACTTAACGATATGCGCATGTCATGTGTTTTTCGCGATTTCAAAAACAAATCACGGAACCTTTTCCTCAAGTTCTGAAATTTCGCTTTTGATAAATAAGCTTACTGCTAGTACTTATTAAACAATTCTTGGGGAAAAACCTGTGCATGCCTCTGGCTTTCTTTTGCTGTTATCTGCTATAATTCTATAAATTGTTTTTATATAATTTCAAACGTTTTGCAAACTGCTACAGCACAGACACACTTAAAACGCGGGTAGAGTGGGTTATTCTCATCTATTTCCCTTTAGTTCAAATACATAGGCATAGGAAAGTTACAAATATTGTGGCCAAGTGAATATTTTTAATAACGTTTTGTTGTCCTGTTTCTTTGCTCGTAACAAAAGGGGATTTTCAAAATATTTCCAGAACCCTGATACTAAACTGATGTTCTATATGGTATATAATTACACTGTTGCAATAAAAGTTATCAATTCATGTGTTTACACCTATTCCCCCCTGCGTTTTAAACCCCCACCCCCTATATTTCAAGTATAGGGGATATAGGGGAGTCCCCCACCCAGACAAGATTAACGAAGATTACTATATTTTGTCTTCTCAACACACTAGCGCCTCCATTTTGCATCCTACCTTTACCAAACTTTGCCAGATTGTTGATATTGATGAAGCTCTGTCAGGTTCGAAAACCAGCCAAATGGACCAGTAGCACCAAGTTTATGGCCCTTGAATTATTGAAAAATGTGTTAACACTCCAGCATCTTCATTTTTCATCCTATCTTTACCAAACTTTACCAGATTGTTATGATAAGGCCTTCATTTTGCTGTATTACAGCAAAACTTTGCAGGGATGATCAGTACCAAACCTAGTTGTGCATATTGTCACTTTGTTACGGTTGAATGATTTTTGTTGGGAGTTATGGCCCTTTAAATGTTTTAATGGTGTAACACATAATTTGTATGACTAGTTCTGCTGAACCCCTGGCTGTTGTTGAATTTTTTTAACGGCTCATCAACACAGTATAGTTTATTTAGAGCCGCCCCAGAGAGTGGGGAAGGATACAAAGGAATCCGGGAACCGTGCCCTACTCTTACTATCGAATAGATTCCTATGATTCTTTAACATGCTCGGAGGATAGACCGATACACGGGACCGCCCGGTTTACATCCCCATCCGACGGACGAGGCTAAGGGAAAGTGTCTTGCCCAAGAACACACCAACGAAACTCAGTGGCACCACGGAAGATTGAACCCATTGCCTCCGGTTACAAATCCGCCGCGTTACCGACTGCGCCACGCCAGCCCTCGAACCCCCGGCTGGATTTCAACAAAACTTGGCAAGGATCAGTATCAAGCTTAGTTGTGCATATCATCACCTTGTTCCGGTTGAATGATTGTTGCCACAGTTATGGCCCTTTAAAGGTTTTTGTGTCGCCTTTTCGAAGAAAAATGCGATACATAGGGATCACTTTATTGTCCGTCCGTCTGTCCATCATGAAAGCATAACGTCGGCTATAACTTTCTCATTTCTTGATATTTCTTCATCAAACATCAACATGACCATACTAAAATATAAAGATCAAGGTCACACTGAAGGTCATGAAATGGGTTAAATACTCATTTTTTCTTCACGGAAACTTAACGTTGGCTATAACTTTCTAATTTCTTGATATTTCTTCGAACTTTCAATATATCTTTATCATAACATCGACTGACCATACTAAAATAATATTAAAAAGGTCAAGGTCACCCTGAAGGTCATTATATGGGTTAAAGACTCTTTTTTTCCTTCACAAAAACGTAACTTTGGCTATAACTTTCTCATTTCTTGATATTTCTTCATCAAGCTTTCAATATATACTTGTCATGACAACATCAACATGGCCATACTAAAATATAAAGGCCAAGGTCACACTGAAGGTCATTATATGGGTTAAATACTAATTTTTTTCTTCACAAAAACTTACTCAGGCCAGTTTGTCAATGTCATTTATCTGGGTCCAAAAAACCTTGTTATACTGACAAAGCGCTGAAAGGCGACACACGTGTTCCACGGAACACCCATCTAGTTTACTACACAAACTTTATCCGGACTAGTTCTGAAACCCTGGCCGGATTTTAGTGAAACATTGCAGGGATGATCAGTACCAAGCCTAGTTGTGCATATCATCACCGTGTTCCGGTTGAAAGATTTTTGGCGGAGTTATGGCCCTTTAAAGTTTTACACTAACTTTGTACAGACTAGTTCTCCTGAACCCCTGGCTGGATTTCAACGAAACTTGGCAGTTATGATCAGTACCAAGCCTAGTTGCGCATGTCATTGCCATGATCCGGTTTTATAATTTTTGGTAGAGTTATGGCCCCTTATACACAAAGCTTTATTCGGACTATGTTTCCCGAACCTCTGGTTGGATTTCAATGAAACTTGGCAGCAATGATCAGTACCAAGCCTAGTTGCGCATATCTTTGTCGAGTTATGGTTGGATGATATTTGGTGGAGTTGTACGTGGCTCTTTAAAACGTTTTAATAGACAAACTTTGTCCGTACTAGTTTTCCTCAACCACCATTCGTCTTTCAGTGAAACTTGGTTGCGTATATCATTGTCTTGTTCCGGTTGAATGACTGTTGGTGGAGTTGTGGCCCCTTATACACAAACTTTATTCGGACTAGTTTTCCCGAACCTCTGGTTGGATTTCAATGAAACTTTGTCCGTACTAGTTTCCTCAACCACCATTCGGCTTTCAATGAAACTTGGTTGTGTATATATCATTGTCTTGTTCCGACTGAATGATTGTTGGTGGAGTTATGGCCCTTTTTAAAGGTTTTAATACATAAGCTTTGTTCTGACAACTTCTCCTGATTCGCTGAAACTTGGTAGGGATGACCATTACCAAGCCTAGTTGCACATATCTTCGTCGTGTTCCAGTTGAATGATTTTTGGTGGATTTATGGCCCTTTCTCCTGTAGGGAAGACATCTATTTTCACTAAAAACAACCCCTAGTTCTACTTTAGTATGATTATTTAGAGACTCGAGACTATAAAATGTGTTTTGACCGCCTGCTTAAAGGGGCCCCTCTTCAGGTGGTCAAAACCTATTTTATACAATTGTTGTGCATCGAGTCCCTAAATAACCATAGTTCCAAATTAGAACTAGAGCCTCTTGTTTAAATTGTTAGCATGGGTCACGGGTTTAAGTTTCTGTTGTTGGTGTTGTTGTTTTTTTTGCAGTGTTTTAAAAGAAGTATTGATGGGCATTTTATGACGACACCCCTTGATATAAGAGCCGTTTTAGCCAGTAGAGTGTCCACCCACAGGCCCTCTTGGGCCTCTTATTTTCTTCTTAAACCAAAACAGTGACAATTTACAGTTTTAAACTTTTGACAGTAGTATTTTAGCTGTAAAATTGTATGAATATGTAATTAAGATGTAGATTTATTTCGCTTCTTTAACTTAGTTTTGATACAACTGCATTATTTCATCAAAAATATTTTCAGGAACTAAATTTGAAAACCAAAATGGCAGTTATGGGTCGCAGTGTACAACGCCAGAAAACACACTTAAACATCGCAGCAATGTTCACGAGGCCCGGATAATCAAGCTTTTAGATGACTTGAAGCTTGCTCTGGAACTTTGTGACGACAAACAGAGAATAGTGCGGAAAGTTCCTGACGAGGTTTTGAGATATGTGACAAAATGGCTGGAGACTGGAACTGAGGAAGTAAGACAGAAGGTAAGAATAATGATCATCTTTATTTTGGTAGTCGTGTATGTATCAGTTTTAGCTCTACTGACCGAAGCGATGACTTGGGTAAATGACTTCCGCCATTTTTCACAATGGGCATAGTCAACACATGTCTTGCAGAGTTATTGCTCTTGATATGTTGAAAGAAGAATATTTTAGCTTGTGATCACATAACAGAGTTCTCCACAGCACCTTTAATCACCTTAATATTATGTTGCTTGAAATTCTAAAAGTATTGTGGCCCCTTAATTCCAAGCACGGTGCTTTGTTTACGGCAGTTTCATGTTGTCTATCGTCTGGAAAATTGGCCCTTACCGAGCCCCTCAAGGCAGGATGTAAGTCATGCACATGTCCACAGTTAGTCTCAAGTTAATGAATGAATGAATGGTGTTTTACGGCACGTCCACACATAAATAGGTTATATTGTGCGCAAAAATCTGATGAAAGATGAAGAAATGAAGTAGTAATTAAAAATTAATGTAAATATGTCTCTTAAGTGTTATCACTTCATAATTCAATTATTGCGCAGTGATCCTAGATAATCTTTGACAATCCAATCATGCCGCAGGTCCCTCCCCTTGTTAATGTGATTAACACTTGACCCATTATCCATATTATCCAGTCAAATAGACTGATGTATTTAAATGAGCCAATCAAACAACTCCCGTTACAAATATCACACTTTATCACCTGCTTAACCACATGGTAAAATAAACAAACTGAGCAATTAAATAATAACCAATATTTGACAGCTTTTTTCAAAAGGAACTTTGAAGCATATTACTATGAAATAATACATATTAAAATTTGGACCTGGTTTGTTCCTGAATGCATCGTTTGTCATAAGTATATCCGAGATCAATTAGGGAATGGGTTTGCTTCAACCTTTGCTAATGTCGATAATTATTTGAAGAATTTGCTTCTCAGAAAAAAGAATAAGAATAGAAAAACTAGTCAAAATATAATTCATTAATAAGTCAGATCTAATGGAAAAAACAATAATTTCAAACTCAGAAAAACTGGCTGGCTGACCTACTTTCATGTCGGCAATAAGGACAATAACGAAAGTGAAATACAACTTACACGTTCATTGGTTTATTTATCAAACTGACAAACAAAACAGACAGATAACAATATATTTTTATTTCTTTATTAATATAAAAAAGCTTGATCTGCGACACGCAATAGCCTAATGGCACATATATGTCAGAGCGAGTATTCTGAGACTCCAGCATTGGTAATTATAAATAGGACTCAAACTTTGGCTGGCGGGACACCTTCCGTCTGGATACATGTTAGCAAGTAGAGTGTTATTTGGTCCTCTTGGCCTGTTTTTAGCTCTACTGATCATAAGATTGTCAGTCTTATGCGACAATGCATTCCATTGCCTGTTAGCATATTCTTGTTTACGAGATAACTAAAGAAAACAGTATTGGATTTTCAACAAATTTGGTTTTGAACATTTGTATGTATGTACCTAGTTCATATGCAAATGTTGATGGTATATATTACAATTCAGCTAAAAAGTGAGTACTGGTAATCATACGTGGCCCCGCCTTAATTCCATTAAGAGATGGAAAAGCTAATATTTACAGGATTTTATAACGGCTATTTCGACAATAAATAGAGAATAATTAACAGCATAAATTTGATACTGAATTTATGTCACGAGTGCAAAAAAGTGGTAATTTGGTTAAAAAAACGAATTCGAATACAAGTTTTTTTAACCAAATGACCACTTTTTTCCGCGAGTGACATTAATTCAGTATCAAATTTATGCTGTTAATTATACTGTTTAATATATAACTTTACGTAAAAGAAGAAATTAAAAAATATTTTAACTTTAAACCAGTGTGTTTTTTAACAAATACGTTAAGAAAGTAGTTCCGGCAAAGTTATGTCATCACTAGTGATAATATGAAAAGGTTATATCAGCACTAGTGACGATATAATTTTTTTGTGTGATATTAAAATTATGTCATTCATAGTTCAATGTAAATTTATGACAGTTATGTAATAAAAC